>ML783662.1:377014-392920 GCA_009831015.1 Picea engelmannii
GGTGTGGCGTGTGATGTGGGACCCATCTCCTGTCACGTTACCCACCATGTCGTTCTTCCCTCTTGCCACCTATACTCCACTCAACCACACAACAGGGCCCATTCCTATTGGCCACTCACTAACCCTGTTGGGATTCGTCCCTATTGGCCAGTCCCTAGCCCTGTCAGGGTTCGGCGGTTGCAGAGTCGAATGATTCGACATTTCTGTAGCGTTGAGACGTGAATTATTGAGAGACACCATGTTTATTCGACCTGTGATCATGACCCATGATCACATGGGAGTAGACAGAGAAAGAGCTAGCTTACGTTAGGCCTCCGTAGATATTCCGGGGGCTCTGATTCTGCAGAAATAAACAAAAAATTTGATTATGGTAGTGGGTGCGTTAAAAATTGGTATTAGAGCATGGTTACAACACTTGGCCTTCTTGGGATCAGGCACAAGCCACGTAAGAATATATTGTTATCTGGGTTTTCTCCTTAAGAAGAAGGATTGCAGAATGAAATTGTAATCTGGGAATTTTTTTCTGTAACCCCTCTGTTAAAATAATAACTACTCTTCTAGGAGTAAGGATGCATTGATCATTATCATTGATAATATTTGAGTGCAAATGACAGAGGTGGAATAAATTGTGCCATAAATTTTCACCAGCCAGACAAGGGACATGAATTGCGTTGTCATGTTTTAGTGTTACAATGGCTACCTACTAAAGTAGGTAGAGTCTCTTGCAATTGACATGGCTGGATAGATAAGGATTAAGACCCAAATGAAAAAACCCCCTGTTATATGGGTATACATGTGAAAATATGAATTATGTACTGGGTATAAATAAATATAAATATTTACTAACAACCAATGTTTGTCTTTTCACCCAAGCCGACGATCAGCTGCAAGAATTTACAGACGCAGAAAATGGTGACTCACCAAGAGATGGGAGAAGGCTCCCACAATAGAGACAAAGAGTCTGATGAAAGAAGAGAAATAGGGACCCCTCCAGATCTAGCTGAGACTGTGAGGAGTCTCATGGTCAAATTGCAAAGCTACAAGGCTGGCAATGAAAGGATGATGAAAGAACAAGAAAAGCAAACTGAAATCAATGCAGTTTTATTATCTGACCTACAACGAAAAATGCAACATGAACCCGAGATGAAAAAACATGGTCATATCAATGGCCATACTGAGAGGAGAACCTCAAGGAAGGTCCACCCCAAAGTTAAAGGACCAGTGCTAGACGATTCCTATGAGAAGGAAGTTGGCGATTCAAAAGGCTCTTCCAGCAGCAGGACCAGTTCCTATTCTCGAAGAAAACAGAAGAAGCAAAATACTTCTAAGGGTCATAAATTTGAGGAATTCATTAAGGTCAAACCTCCCTCCTTCGATGGTGAGATAAAGAAGGGAGAGGAAGTAGAGGCCTGGCTACTTGGACTGAAGAAATATTTCAGAGTCCATGATTTTTCAGAGAATTTGAAGGCCCGAGTGGCCGCTTTCAATCTGAACAGAAAAGCTTCCATATGGTGGGAAGATCTTAAGAATGTGAAAGGGGTCCACGAGGAGGACCTGTCCTGGAAATAGTTTGAGAAATACTTCAGGAAGAAGTATTTGTCAGAAAAATATTTCGACGAGAATACTAAAGAGTTTCATGAACTCAAACTGGGGCAACTCACTATAGAGGAATATGTCAACAAATTCCTCGACTTATTGAGATATGTACCCTACATCAAAACAGAGAAGGCGAAGGTGCAACGCTTCATTAGTGGGATACCCAAGGAATATCGAAACACAATTGAATTTGATGAGCCAAAGACCTTAGAAGACACTATTCGAAAGGAAACATATTGTCATGAACAATATGGACATCAGGCAGAGTCTCATGGAGACTGGAAACAGAAGAGTGGTTCAAGATTTCAAAAAAAGGGGATCAAATCCTTAGGATTTAAGAACTACAAGAAGAACCCCAGAATGAACTTTCCAACCTGGAGTGTACTCCAGCAGAACTTTCCCTCATCGAACGGAAATAAAACTTCTGGACCTATACCAGTAAAGACTGATAACCCAAAGAGAGAACCTTTGAAATGTTGGGGTTGCAGAGAAGAGCATCTCCTGAGAGACTGTCCACACCGACAACATAACAGTCAGAAAGTTTATAACATTTAGGAATCTACCACAGTCAATGATGTGGCAAGGAGTGTGCCACAGATTTATGCAGCATTGGATAATAATCAATCTAACCACCAAGCTTCAGTGTTGGAAATAGAAGGTATGATTTTCAACCATCTGGTGTCTGTTTTGATTGACCCTGGTTCAAATTTGAGTTATATAGCCCCTAAACCTGTTGATAAGTGTAAACTATAGCCTCACAAGAACACCAAGCCATGGTTAGTACAATTAGCTACTGGCACTAAAAGAAGAGTAGCAGAGGCCATACTAGCCTGCTAATTGATGTTGGGTGAATTCCCCACCCAAGCAACCCTTAACATATTACCCCTGGGATTATATGATCTATTGATTGGTATGGACTGGCTAGTCGGCCATAAAGCCAGACTGGACTATTACCATTAGGATGTGTGAGAAAAGAAGGAAAAAGGATAACCCTTCAAGGGATCTGAAAACCTGTCTCGGTGAGGCAAATATCAGCCCTGCAAATGAGAAAGTATTGTCGAAAAGGATGTCCCCTATATGCAATACAGGTGTTGAAAACAATCGAAGGTGATCAACCAAGCCCTGATGATCACCCTATCCTGAGAGAATACAAAGATGTGTTTCTGGAAGAGGTACTAGGTCTACCTCCGAGAAGAGACATTGAATTCTCAATAGAGCTCACACCAGGAGTGTTGTCGGTGTCTAAGACACTCTACCAGATGAGAACACTTGAGTTAGTTGAACTCAAATTGCAATTGAAAGAAATGATGGATAAGGGTTATATTCGACCCAGCGTGTCCCCATGGGGAGAACCAGTCCTATTTGTGAAAAAGAAGGATGACACCCTTAGATTATGTATAGATTATAGACAACTCAATAAAGTAACCATAAAGAACAAGTACCCCTTTCCCAGAATCGATGATCTGTTCGATCAGTTGGGAGGTGCATCTATTTTCTCAAAGATTGACTTGAGGTCGGGATACCATCAAGTCCGAATCAAGGGTGAAGACATCCATAAAACCGTTTTCCGGACATGGTATGGTCACTATGAGTTTGTGGTAGTTCCATTTGGGTTAACCAATGCCCCTGCCACTTTCATTTCCTTAATGAACAATGTACTCAGTAAATTTTTAGATAAATTTGTACTAGTTTTTATTGATGACATATTAATCTACTCTAAGAATAGAGAAGAGCATGAAGAGCATATTAGACTTGTGCTGCAAGTGCTAAGAGAGCATCAACTCTATGCTAAACTCAAAAAATGTGACTTCTTCCAGAAGCAAATACATTACTTGGGACATGTTCTGTCCAAGGAAGGGGTAGCAGTAGATCCTAACAAGATCAGGTCTATCATGGAATGGCCTACCCCAAAGGATGTTTCAGACATCAAATCCTTTATGGGATTAGCAGGATACTATAGGATATTTATAAAAGGATTCTCCAAGATTGGTTATCCAATCACTGCCCTCCAGAAGAAGGGGACAAAATTCCTGTGGACACAGAAATGTGAAGAAAGATTCCAAACCTTGAAACATCTATTGGCCCATGAACCCATGTTGAAAATCACTGACCCAGAAGCTGAATTCCTTGTGTGCATAGATTCCTGTAAGGAAGGCCTTGGAGGAGTCCTTATGTAGAAAGGAAGTGTGATCTACTATGAATCCCAAAAATTGAATGACCATGAAGTCAACTATGCGACTCATGATCTAGAACTGGCTGCCATAGTGCATGCCTTGAAAATTTGGAGGCATTACCTCTTGGGAAGAAAATTTGTACTTATGACAGATCACTGTGGATTGTGATATTTGTTTGACCAGCCAAATCTCAATGGAAGACAAGCTAGATGGATGGCCCTCCTTAGCGAATTTGATTTTGAAATCAAACACATTAAAGGGAAAGAAAATAGGGTGGTCGATGCCCTTAGCAGAAGCATGAAAACAATTCACCTGGCAGTGATGAGTACCTGCGAGATAGATGTCATGAACAAAGTCAGAAATGCAAAAGAGACAGATCCCTTCGTTCAGACTGTGACCCTATACCTACAGCAAGAACTCGCTGGAGTAAAATATGAAGGCTACCAGATGACCAAAGGAGGTTTTCTCACTTATAGAGATAGACTGTACATTCCAAATTGTGACAACTTGAAGAGGTTTATTATGGATGAACTACATAAAAGACCATATACTGGTCACCCAAGATACCAGAAAATGATCAATGCCACCCAAAAACAATTTTATTGGCCTGGATTGAAGAAAGACACAGCCAAATATTTGGCCCAATGCATAGAGTGGCAACAGATTAAAGCAGAACATCGACACCCAGCAGGACTATTGCAACCTTTATCCATCCCAGAATGGAAATGGGAAACCATCTCCATGGATTTTATCATTGGATTTCCAACTTCAACCAAACAGAATGACGCCATTATGGTAGTGGTGGATAAACTGAGCAAGTCTTCTCATTTCATCCCCATCAAATTGACCTGCAAGGCGATAGATATCGCCCAGGTATTCATGAAAGAGGTATTCAGACTGCACGGTATGCCGAAAGAGATAGTGTCTGACAAAGACACAAAATTTACTTCCAATTTTTGGAAATCACTGATGGATGGTTTAGAGGCCAAATTGTTTTTTAGCACCGCCTATCACCCTCAAACCGATGGAAAAATGGAAAGAGAGAATCAAATATTGGAGGATATGTTAAGGATGCATGTAATGCATAAACCCAAAAAATGGGAAGACTACATGCCATTGGTAGAATTTGCCTACAACAATGGCTACCAAGCATCCTTAAAGATGAGTCCCTTCGAGGTCCTCTATGGTAGGCCGTGTAATACTCTAGTCAGATGGAGTAACCCTGTAAACAGGATTTCTTTTGGACCCAATTTGTTGAAATCAATGGAATAAAAAGTGACTCAGATAAAACAAAATCTAAAGGTCGCTCAGAACCGACAGAAAAGTTATGCGGACCAAAAGAGAACTCCAAGAGAGTTCAAAATCGGAGACCATGTATATCTCAGAATTAAGCCTAGAAGGAGTTCTTTGAAAATGGGAGATTGTGCCAAGTTGTCACCCTGGTATTGTGGACCCTTTGAGGCTCTAGATAGAGTGGGACCTGTAGCCTATCGGCTAGCACTTCCTCCCACAGTAAAAGCACATAATGTTTTCCATGTTTCATTACTGAAGAAATATGTACATGATGTTAATCATATAATTGACTAGTCTATGATCCAAGTGGAACCAGAGGGAGAATTTCTACCAAAACCCCAATGCATATTGGACAGAAAGGAAACCCTGCTCTCAAACCGAACCATTGCACAGGTCAAGGTGAAGTGGAAACATTTTGGCCCAGATGAGGCTACATGGGAAATGGAGGATTCCATGAAACAGGCATATCTGATTTCGTTTGCATCTGAACATGCATGACATGTTTATAGATATAACATCGAGGATGATGTTCCTTTAAGGGGGAGGGAATTGTAACACCCTATTTCCCCCAGTTTGTAAAAATAACTGGACTGGCCAAGAACTGTGGAAAACTCAGAAATGTGAATATGTGATGTGAATGGACCTTGTGGAAAAGGTCAATGAATGTGAATAATATTATGAATTTATATTGCAGGAATGCTAAGAGGGGATATGTTGAAAAAGATACCACGATGGCTGCAGAATGGTGGTGGAAGGCACCTGGAAAGGTGGCGTTAACTTCCACCAAAAAACAATACCGTATTTGGACTTCACTGGCCCGGAGAACCAAAAGCGGCTCACTGGCCCCGAAGTAAATGTCTCACAAGCTGGTAGGTAGATGGCTCCTCAGGAATTAATGAGGGATGAGGAGGTGAACCTCCCATCCGTAGAGCCGTCAATCCTGACTAACACGAGGGAAATCGCACCACACGCAACCTTGCAAGAGGATAAGGCATGGGGGAGAAGTGATTGGGGGGAGACGCAAGGGGAGAAAGAGAACTCTGGAAATATGCAGAGTGAGTGATAGGAGAGAGGAAGGAGAGTAACCTTTTCTCCTGGTCACTGACAAATAGAGATGTAGTCTCACAGCATCGTGGTCTCAGCTCGGGGGTGGCTAGTGGTAAATCCACTAGGAGTCGCTGAGCCTACGGTTGGGTGGAAACGAGCACCCCTCTCAGCAGTTGCATAAACCCTGGTGTCACTTTCTGATAAGTTTTTTTCCTTTGGCATCTTGAAATATATGTATTCTAACATTTATGATCATAAGCTATGAAATTGTGAATGATTTCATTATAAGAATGTTTGTATGGTGCCTTCATCAGTACTGGTAGTTGTATGTTTATAATGGAAAGACTACATATGGCTTATGATCTCATAAATCATTATTTATATGCATACTGATCTAATTCATACTTCACGCCTGGTTTTCGAGAGAGAGATACCCTTATCTTCCTCAGATAGTACCCTGGGTAAACCTCCCCATAGAGATACCCTTCTTGAAAAGCCCATCAAGATCCTGGAAGGAGGACGTGAAGGCGCAAGGCCTTAAGAAATCCCTTATAAGTATCGAATCGATGGACGAGATCCCATCGGGAGATCTGTAGTCACTCATGACCTTCATATAAGAAGAAGAAGCTGGAAAGTTAAGTGCCTTAACCTTGATAGGTGGTGATCGACAAATGAGATTCCATCGAGAAATCTGTGGTCAGTCATGACCATTATATTTGGTAGGAGAAAGTAGGATGTTAAGTTCCTTACCCCTGTGTCTTTCTATGTCTTTTTGGGTAGTGAGGAGGTCGGGACTGTAGATCCCCAAGGTCCATGAAAGCATCTGGACCGTTGATCTTTCCACGTCCAGGGAGTCGTGGGAGAGCACACAAGTTAGGAACCTGTCTGAGCCGTCAGATCTTGGCTGGAAAACCTGACAGCCGTTGGATCTGTCAGGAGATACCCGAGGGTTAAACCCCCAGTGAATAGGGGAGAAAGCCCTGAAATAGATCTGGATTGTCCGAGTAATGGAGGCCACATGTCAAGAGATTTTCCACTTCACGAAATCAGGAGTCGAGAACTTGGGAGTTCTAGTGATGAAAGATCAGGGCATTCCATGGCAGAAATCCCGAAGTGAATTCGGGTCATCCAATTAAAGGAGGCCACGTGTCGTGAGATTTCCCATTTCACGAAATCAGGAATCGAGAACTCAAGAGTTCTGGTGACAAGAGATCGGGATGTTCCATGGTGGAAAACCTGAAGCAGTCGTAGACTGACCAATTTCGGGAGGCTACGTGTCAAGAGATTACCCGTTTCGGGAAATTGGGGATTGGGGATTGGGGAGTTCCGTTGACAATAGGTCGGGCTCTCACCTTGATAAATCCTAACGGAAGAGAGACTGTGGTCATATGGGAAGAGGTCATATTTACCAAGGCATAACCCAAGGGGCTAATCACCAATTGAGGCTCGTTCAGCACTTCGACGTTTCGGCATTCGGGATATTGAAGGGCATGTTCGCCTGTGCTCTCAAACCCTGAAATTCAGACTTATAAACATTGAGATGTTAGCATGTGGTTAGGCTTTGATGAACAAACAGGATCCTCTTTGAGGATCCAGGGTCTAGGATGACAGTGAGATGTGAGGAAGATATGTCGGCTTTAAGCTGGGGCGCGAATGTGCATTAGGGTAAGTAGCGAGCAGATATGGATGACCAGAGTCCACCCACCCAGATCTATGGCTAAGGCTTCATTCCATAGCCCCCTTGTTGTTCTACCTTTAGCGGTGAGGGGGGGGTCCGGAATCGAACGTGCAACTCTTGAACGGTCAGGATTTATTCGCCTTGATTAACTGTGCTCAAGCAAATTTCGGACCCCCCTTGCCATTCTGCCTTTAATGAGGGCGGGGGGGTCTGGAATGGTGTGGCGTGTGAAGTTGGACCCGTCTCCTGTCACATCTCCCATCGTGTCATGCTTTCCTCTTGCCACCTATACTCCACTCAACTACGCGATAGGGCCCATTCCTATTGGCCATTCGCTAACCCTGTTGGGATTCGTCCCTATTGGCCAGTCACTAGCCCTGTCAGGGTTCGACGGTTTCAGATTCAAACAATTCGACATTTCTGTAGCGCTGAGTCATGAATTACTGAGAGGTACCATGGTTATTCGACCTGTGATCATGACCCACGATCACATGGGAGTAGACAGAGAAAGAGATAGCTTATGCTAGGCCTCCATAGATATTTCGGGGGCTCTGATTCTGCAAAAAGGAACGAAAATTTTGATTATGGTAGTGGGTGCGTTACATACAACTTCAAAAGGTCCCACAAACCTTTAAGATAGTTTATCACCCTTTCCAAACTTAATAGAACTCTTGTGTGACTTAACCCACAAAAACACTGTATCCCCAACCTCATAACTCCAGTCAATATGATGTGCATCTACATAACTATTTTGTCAGTATTGCATTTCTTTAATCCTTTGCCTTATAGATTGCATATGATATTCTATTTCTTGAATTACTTCTAGCCCCACTAGGACCCTATCCTCTAGTTGATCCCAACTCAAAGGTGTCCTAAATGGTCATCCATATAGAAACTCAAAAGGTGTCATCTTTATCATACTCTAGTAATTGTTGTTATAAGCAAATTCGACTAATGGTAAAAATTGGTCCCATCATTTTTATTGATCCATCAAATACATTTGAAGCATATCCTCTGGAATTTTATTCGTTCTTTCAGTGTTTCCATCTGTTTCAAGGTGATAATATGTACTAAAATTCAATTGCATTCCCAAATCCTCTTGGAAATTAGTCCAAAAATTCCCAATAAATATCGATCCTCTATCAAATATTATCTTCCTTGGCACACCATGCAATCTCACAATTTCATTCACAAAAATTCTAGCTATGTGAGGTGCTTGATATGTCATACGAACTAAAATAAAATCTACATTCTTCATCAAAGTGTTGGCAATCACAAAAACAGAATCATGTCTCCTTGTCGTTAGTGCCAATCCAACAATAAAATCCATCGAAATGACTTCCCATTTCGATTTATGAATCACATGTGGTTGTAACAATCCCGCTTGATGTCTATGTTTATCCTTCACTTGTTGACATTCTAGACATATCGCCACATAATTAACTATATATGTTTTCATTTTCTTTCAAAATAATAAAGGTTTAAGGTCTACTTTCATCTTCATGACTCTAGGATGAGTCATATACACTGCTCAATCAACTTCGTTAAAAATTAAGTTTCTCAATTCGTCATTTGGTGGTACATAAATTACACCATTATACCTTAATATCTTGTCATTGTCCAAATAATATCCCTCAAATTTAGGTATCATCATCATATCTTTGATATTGTCTTTAATTTCCTTGTACCAGTCGTCATCAATCTATAACGCTAAAATATTTTCTCAAAGATTCATCTTTAGCGGTATTAATGAGAAAATGAGAGGTCTCTGACTCAAATCATTTTCTACTCTATTAATTTTTCCTTTCATATACGTGATCTCAAAATCGTATTCACTTAAAAGTTTCGACCAACGTCTTTGTCTTGCGTTCAAGTCACTCTGAGTAAATATGTGTTGCAATCCACAATGATCAGTTTTTAACTCAAATTTCCATCCAATAAGGTAATGTCTCCATACTCTCAAGGAATAAACAATCAATAACAATTCCAAGTCATGCATAGCATAATTATATTCATGCCTTCTTAGATTCCTTGAAATTTATTTGATAACTCGACCGTATTGCATTAATACTATGCCCAATTCTTTCTTGTATGCATTCGTGCATACCAAAAATTCTTTGTCCATATCCAGAACCTTCAGTATCGGTGTTGTCATTAATAACTCCTTAAGTTTATGAAATGCATCCATGCATTTCTCTACCCATACGATTTTCTTATTCTTCTTATGTAATTCCGTAATTGAATTTTCTATCTTTTAAAATCCTTCTACAAAGCATCAATAGTAACCTATTAATCCCATAAAACTACGTACTTCTTGCACATTCATCGGTGCTAGACATTCCATAATAGCCTCAACTTTCATTGGATCCACAACGATACCTTCTCCAGAGATAATGTGTCCCAAATAATGAATCTTTGTCTGATAAAATGAATATTTCAACAACTTTCCGTACAACTTGTTTTCTCTTAAACATTGCAGAACTAATCTTAGGTGTTCGCCATGCTCCTCTCTCGTTCGAGAGTAAATCAATATATCATCAATAAATACCTATACGAGCTTATCCAAATATTCATGAAATGCCCCATTCATTAAACTCATGAAAACACCAGGGACATTTGCCAATCCAAACGATAATATAATAAATTCATAATGTTTGAATCTTGTCTTAAACATTGTTTTAGGAATATATTCCTTTTTAATTCATAATTGATGATATCTCAATCTCAAATCAATATTTTTTTTTCTAAATAAAAATATATATTACCTTTCCTTAACAGAAAAAGTGCATGTCTGAATGTACATGATAGCATGCCAATTGTTTTGCCACTGTAGTGGAAACCAGAATGTGTGGACAAGACAATTGTTCATAGTTCCAAAAATTAAATAAAAAGAAAAAATTGTCGACATACAGACAAGGAGACTTTCCACCTATTCTACCACTAGAGTGGAAACCAGAATAGGCGGTGGACTGAGTGCCCCGACCACCTATCAAACCTAAACCAAAGACTCTGGTATGAAAAAATTGTAAAAACTTAGCCATTAAACCAGAGAAAAAATATGTGAGAATTTCATACATGGGGTGAGCCCAGATGTCCATGTTGACAGAGTCTGAAGGTGAAGGGATGGTAGTGACTCTTCTCAGGATCCTTTGACAGGGAATCATACAATGCGTTCAGATGTTTATTGAATAAACTCTGGTGGTGTTGTTTCTCTTCTAGGGCCCTTCTCATCTCAAAGATTACGACTAGGTGGTCTTCTGTGAGTCTGTAGGAGTCTGGAGTTGGGTGACTATGGTCATATTGAGCCTGGTTGTCATCCATGGTGGAAGAAATAGAGTCATTTGTAGTGGCATAGTCTGTGATAGGGTCTTCTTTCATGGTGGCAACTAAATTTTGTCTTGAGTGGTCCTCTGGAGGTGAGACTTCTTCTTCCACAATGCATCCTATCGCAACTGACTCCTGTAAGGGAATGGTGGTATAGGTGGCAGGCTAGTGATCCAGTGCAGTTGATGATAGGAAAGGCAGAACTTCCTCCCAATTGGGTGAAATTCATTCTTCCACTGGGCATCCTCCATGGAGACCCTCCGTAATGGGAGTACAAGGCTCTGGTTGAGCCTATTCAAACCAATTCTAACTAGAAGAACTTGGATGGTCCCTGCCTGGTGTGAGAGATAGAGAGGCATGTACCGAGTTGTAGAGAATTCCATGGAGACCCTTTGTACTAAGAGGACAAGGCTCTAGTGGAGCTTGTGCAAACCAATTTTGAACAGAAGAACCCAAATGGTCCCCTCTTGGCATGAGAGATCGAGAAGCAGGTCTTGGGCAGTTGTTTCTGCCAAACCGGCTATAGTAGGTTGGCCCTCATTAGGGCTTGCCTCTTTCTCCTGACATGGCTGAGCAGAGAACCAGGAAGACTAAAATTTCAGCAAAGTAAGATAAATCTTGGAGCATAACTAGCAGAATGATGTTGTGCTTTGGGCCCAAGTGCCCAATATAGAACTTCCCTCAAGGTGAAAAGACTAGGAGGGTGGAGGCATTGATGGCTCTGGTAGCCATTAGTGCAGGTGTAATGGCCATAACCAAAATCATATTTAATCTGAGGAGTCGAGCCTGGGCCTCCATTAAGGCCCATCACACTAAAGCTTGGCACTCATGCAGACTAACCATCGCGACTGGATAGGGGGGGACAATGGAGACGAATGGATTTAACCTCCCTCATAATCGCCCCATCCATTGACATGTGTGGCCCATGTGTCACCCCATCCGGGGACCTCAAATCAATCTTTGAAAACACTTTTGCCCCTTAATTTGATCAAATAAGTCATCAATTCTTGGTAACAGGTACAGATTCTTGATCGTGACTTTGATTAATTGACGATAGTCAATTCAAAGCCTCCATGATCCATCCTTCTTTCTTACAAAAATTACTGGCACACCCCACGGTGATACACTCTGGCGTATAAGTCCAAAATCCAAAAAATCCTTCAATTTCATCTTTAACTCTTGTAATTTAGGTGTTGACATATGATACAACACTCTAGTAATTGGTTCTATTCCATGTTTCATATCTATAGTAATTTCAATTCTCTATTTGGTGGTAAACCTATTATTTATTCAGAAAAAACATCAACAAACTATGACACTACTGGAAAGTCTTCCAATCCTTCCGCATCACCTTTTTCATTAAGAGCTAAAATAGCGTACAACTTACATCCTTTGCACATGCTTTTATGTAATTGCAAGGAAGAAATAAATCTCAGTGACAATCCTTGGTTTCTTCCCACAATTACTCTACTCTGTCTCAAATCATCGATCAAACTTAATCATTTCATCTTATAGTTAAGTATCACATCATGTGATTCTAACCAATCCATTTCAATCACAATGTTGTAACATCCCAATATTTTGACATAAAGGTTTACACTTGCGCTGAAATCACCCAAGTTAATTTGACAATACTTAATCGTTCCTCTAATGTTTTGCTTCACACCACATGCCATTTCTACATATCTAAACTCATCTTGTTTGAATGCCTTCACCTTAATTATTTTAAATGAAACACTAGATATAAAAATCGCATTAGCTCCTGCATCTATCAAAACACTAAGTTGTTGATCTACTATCATGCATGAAGTCTTCAGCACTATAGACTGATGCTCGCCCTATCTGTTATTCACCGCTGCATGAATCCTATGGGCCTTGCCAAAATCTTCCACTATCATTTTTCCTACTGATCCTGCACTCCTGTCCTCTCAATAGGACAATATCTATGATAGTGTGGCTCTCCACAAGTCCAACATATGTTCTTAGGGATGGTGCTCCTAGTTCCAAAGGAAGAATATGTTGGTCTAGGGTTTTGAGGCCCCAATCTACTCTGCGGAAAGATCTAGACTGTTGCTACTAAGGATGACATTGTTGTTGCTGCGGTGGTTCTCTATTCAGATTCCTCTGACTGGTAGTCTGTCTACGTGGTGTAGAAAATACAGATCCTATAGGTGTACCACGATGCCTAGAAGTATGTCTAACATATCTCTATTGTTGTGACACTCTCTGTGGTGTCTGTCTTGTCTATCTGAAAGGATTCCTACACTGACCCCCATTGTTCAACTCTTCTTCAATGATAAACACTTTATGTACTACATCATGTAAAGTTTGAGGAATCAATATCCTCACTTTAGCATGAATGTTGAAGTTGAGACTAAACACAAACTTGTTAACCTTTAGTTTCTCAATGTTCAGATGCAAAGCATATCTAAGAAAATCCATAAACCTCTCTCAGAATCATTCCTCAAACAATTCCCAAGATACATCTTCAACGACCATGTTCAATTGTGGTAATAGTGTCTTCCACCAAAGAAGCGCACTCCCTTCCAGTTGAAAGACGTCCATGCAGGCATTCATGTTGGAGGTATAATCGTGCAATGCAAATCACATTGGAATATTCTCCAACCAAACTTCAACGACTATACCATCTGTAGAACCCAAGAACTATGGAAATTTTACCTTCTCGAGTTCTCTATGAACACTACCACTCACTACAGGAAGGAATTGAAATCCCTCATTGGGAACACACTCCCTTCCTTCATCACAATCAAGGAAATTTATCAACACCTCAGACATCCTATGAAAAGACCTCATCATTCCCATGACGTCGTTCATTGCAACTTGGTCTTTCTCAGTAGTTTGTCCTTATCCTTGTGGAGCATATCCCTTGGGTGTTGATGTACTTGGAGGAGGCATTCCTCTTCCTCCCGTAGTCTGACGTCTACTCATTCTCATTCCTCTAAACATGATACATTCCATGAAACAATTTCCAATTATATTAGTATTCATCTTCAATTAAATATAAGCATTGGAAGTTTTAATGGGTCCAATGTCGCAAAGTGGAACCCTCTTTGATACCATATGTAAGAACCCTATTGATATATGTTAGAAAAACAAGACCGCGGAGAAATAAAATAAAACAAATGTGGAAACAAAACACAGAAGATACACAATACAAGAGAGACACATATTTACGTGGTTCACCCAGTGTGGGCTACGTCCACCAAAGAAATTGCCAGGTCCTTTATTTATTATTATCCAACAAAATGAAGGGATACAACCTACAGCAAAACCCGTTGTAACTTCCTCTTCTTTCTATCACAGTCTCCTCTCTCAAAATACAATACTAGCCAACATACATAGCCGCAATACATTTCCCTCATAAAAGAGGGTTGCCTTCTAGGGAAAAGAAAACCCTAACATAATTTCTATCGTTAGATCTATGACCTTATAACGAATGGTCCAAATTTACAATGAAATTACAATATACTTTTACAAGGCAATTTTTGCTTTGGGGGCTTCGCCCCCGAACCCCCATTGAGGGCCTGCTTGCCCCCAAACCTCCCAGATGAGGGGATATCCCCCCTGGACCCCGCAGAGGGGGTACCCCCCCTCTGCACTCCCCTGTGTGGAAGAGTGTACATACTTCTGGGGTATAAATACTTCATGGGGTATAAACACGACTGAAAGTAAAAGACCTCTAAATTAGGAAGATAATCAGGCTCCACAACCAACAATCTCCCACTTGGAGACTGATCTCAACAACTCCACCACTGTTGTATATGCTGGACTTTGAACCTTCTTGGACTTGGAAAATTTCTCATCTTCATCTTCATTCTTGAAGACCAACTGAAACTAAGCAAGAACTCAGTTTCTCCCTAGTTACTCCCTTTGTTAACATGTCTGCAGGATTTTGGCTATTTCTTATCTTTTCTAGCTTCAATTGTCCATCTTCCAAGGTCGATTGTATGAAGTGGTACCTCAACTATATATGCTTAGTATTCGAATGGAAGGCTGAGTTCTTTGCAAGGTGAATGGCACTCTGACTGTCACAGTACAATTTGTTGTTCTCCTGCTTCTTTCCCAATTCCTCCATAAACCTTTGTAACCAAATCATCTATTTACTAGCCTCTGTAGCAGCAACATACTCTGCCTCTGTTGTTGAAAGTGCAACAACCTTTTGCAGTTTCAAAATCCAACTTATTGTTGTTCCACCTATAGTAAAAACATACCCTGTGGTGCTCCTCCTGCTATCTTTATCACCTGCCATATTTGAATCAACATATCTCTGTAGAAAAGTTTATGAACCTCCAAAACATAATGCATGTGTAGTAGTACCTCTAAAATACCTGAGAATCCACTTTACTTTCTCCCAATGTTCTTTACCTGGATTGTTCATATACCTGCTCGCAACTCCCACTACATGTGCAATATCTGGTCTTCTGCAAACCATTGCATACATCAAGCTGCCAACTACTGATGAATATGGGACCCTGGACATGTATTATATTTCCTCCTGTGTCTTGGGACACATTTCCTTAGTTAATTTGAAATGGTTGTCCAAAGGTGTACTAACTGGTTTTTCATTCTACATTCTAAACCTCTCCAACACCTTCTCTGTGTACTCACCCTAAGACAATGTCAGTTTGCAATTTTTCTTGTCTCTTGTTATTCTCATACCAAGGATTTTCTTTGCAGCACCCAAATCCTTCATCGTAAATGAATTGGCTAATTTCTTCTTGAGCACATTTATATCCTGCATATTAGACCCTGCAACAAGCATGTCATCTACAT
>ML783662.1:457773-511457 GCA_009831015.1 Picea engelmannii
GAACGTGGTTGGTCTTCAAACCAAAGTTGGAGTTTCTCCATTCTTGATTCACCTTCCTTTTGTCTTCATAATGAATTTCATGGGATGCATTTTCACTTTTGGGTGTCTTCTCTATTATGAAATTTCTCAATAATTCCATGATCTCCCCTTTTAAGCCATCCATCTTAGTATCCAACTTAGCTTACATTGAATCCATCTTAGCTTCCATTGAATCCCTCATCTCTTGTAGTTCATCTTTGGTTACTGTCTTCTTTTGTAAATCATTTATGTCCCTATGCATTTCTTCACCTTCATCAAGAGTCCAATTACAATTTTATGGAGGCTTATTTGGTGTAGAAGGTCCCTTTTTGGGTGGCATGTTGGCCAAATATCACTTTTGAGTCTTGATTTTGAGGTGGTTCTGCTAGACAATATTTATTCTGCTATATCTCCCAAGTTTCGGACCTTCTGGGTATGAAACTTTCTTTTAGGTAGTTCTCTGGTATTTCTTCTCTGCAATTCCACAGGTCTGATCAAAATTGGATGTGCCAAGTGGAATTTACAGTAACTTCCTCACAACTTGCCAATTTTTTTCCTTTCCAGGAGATCTCACTTGTATAGAATGCCCCGAACAAAATAATTGATATCAAATTCTGAAACTCGCAACCAAACTACTACAGACTGTCCACGATCCAATGCAACTAGTCCCACTCAATTTGGATACTCCAGCAAGAAGTTATGTTTGTTTTACCTAGAACACCTTCTTGAGACTAGTCAATAGGACTAGTCAGATACCCTATCTTACACACGGTGTATCTACAAATTTAAAATGACCCAGAATCTGAAATTTTTACCATAGATACCTTACTGATTTATGTAAATGGCCTCTGGATTTTAGGGTCTAAAACGTTACAAAAACAAACTTATAGCAAAAATTCTGCAATGACTTGTTTCAGGATGATTCCATAACCCTATCTTGTACAGGCTGTATCTCTGAAAGTATAAGGCCTCAGGAGCTGAATTTTGAACCCAACATACCTTGATCCGTCTAATAAATACCCTCCAAGTGGTTCCTTATGAAACATTGTATAAAAAAAGTTATAGAGAAAATTCCACGGTGTCTCAGATGTAGCAGCGAAACCCCAAGACCTTGAGCTTTGATACCATATGTTAAGAACCAAACATCAATATAGAATATAGAAACCTTAGGAAAAGTAATCAACACCTTGAAAAAGAGATAATTTCATATAATAAGCCTCTTCGAGGGGGCAACCTTCTTTTATCCCACTTAAATTGTTCAAGTACAAGATGATTCAAAATGAAAATGTCTCCTTGGTATATATAGGAGACTAGGAGGTATAATTACAAATAATGGCCTAAAGCTGACATAATTAAAATAACATTACTAATCTAAATTACACCTAATATCCTAAAGCCGACATAAATAAAATAGCATTACTAATCTAATATGCCCCAATTAAGGGGTAATGAGCCAACATTAGGGCTTAACATAGGCTCGTCACTCTTCCAATACTCTATGGTTTTGATATCCCTCTTTTTCCTTACTCTCTGGTCATTCCTCCGAGCATGGTTGGCAGTCGTAGAAACATTAGCTCGAGATTGGATCAAATGGAGAAGGACATAGAAGACCTCAGGAAATTTGTGTATAAAATTCAGGAAATACCTAGAAACTTCTATGCTTAGGTATTGGTTGTGCTGTGACTTTCACTCCAACTCAAGAAATCGATTCAAGCTCCCAAGGATGAAGGAAATGTTATTTGTATTCAATTGGATAGTGTGCAGGCTCTCCCAATGCGTCATGGAAACAATGAGGAAGATACAACCATCTCTGAGGTACCATACTCTCATGCTCACTCATCCATCTCATGCCTCAATTCATCACCTCCTTCAACATACAAAGTTTCCAAGACTGATAAATCCACCCCCTTTTTTGAAGAGAAATGTAGAGTCTATCTTGGTTTTGTCTTGGAATATTTTACAGAGTTTTTACTGTTAAACACTCTAAATATGAGTATGAGTTTAAGTACTTAGCATAAAATGTTTTTAACTCCATGCATAGATGGTATATTCCATGGTGAATATATCTCTGTAATCTCTGCAAGTTTTGGAACTTTTTGTATATTCCACTTCCCTTGAGGTAACTTTTAATTTAATATAAATTTACCAGTTTCATTGAAAAAAAAATTGGGAAAAATCATCGTTACTTTAAACGACATAATATATGATTGATTATATTTATAATTTCAAAATATTACGGTGCACATGATTAAAATTATCACTTATTCTTTAAATATAATACACACACTAACATTTTAAATATAATATACGCCCCAGTACTTAGTAACAAATAATGGCATTGACATCTCAACTCGAATAATCAAAATTTCAATATACTTCGATGCACATGGTAGTACAGGCCCCGATGCATACAAAGTACAAGAGCACTAGTGTGGCATACAACTAAAAGAATGACCTAATGTGTAATATTTATACAAGCACCATTGTTTCATACAAAAACAATACAGACTGGTGTGTACATTAATACAAAAAGCATCAGTCCTTCATATAACATAAAATATGGAACCGATGCGTAATATTTTTAAGAGCATTGATGCTTTTGACTTTTTTGTGTGCACTGGTGCATATTAATTAGGAATACACTGATGCATTTTACCAATACAAGAACAAAAAAAACCTTTTCCTGCTTAAATTTTTTTAGTTATATGGAACCTCTATTAAAACCTCTACTAAAACCTCCACCTTGAATAACAAAGTTTTTTTTGAAAATTTTGAAAAATCTTGTAACAGTAAAAATATCCACAACCTCTGCTACAAGGTGTTCTCCTTGTAGTGATTGGAAGAAATATGTTAAAAAAAATCGATTCGAGACTTCACCAGGCTTTCCCAAAAAATTATAACATTCCTTTTGGTGGGAGTTCAATTATATTGGTCAATTAATGATTTGAATGGTCTACAATTTCAACCTCTCTTTTCATATGATCGATATAAAAAAATGGAAAAACTAGCAAGTGTGACTATAATAAAAGAATAAGAATATATATTGAGATTGATCACAATGTAAAACATTTTTAATTTATTACATTCTTATTGTTCACATTTTTTATCATTCAACATTGTTACTTTATTTATATTCAACGTATTCCTCATGTAACTCTTGAAGTATACTTCTGAAAAATACTCTCTATGTTCTAAACAAACTCAGTAAACTGAATAAATTTAAAATTATCATATTCATCTCAAACATAAACATATACATAACTTTGATCATCTACAAATTGTTTCTTTATACTGAAAACTAAAGAAGATATATTGTCATTGATCCTTCTTGATAATACTCTCCATACTTTCAAAAAATTGAGGAAAGTGAATAAATTCAAAATGATCAGATTAAACTTAGACATATACATATACATAATGGTGATCATCTACAAACTGTGCCACTATAATAAAAATGAATAAGATAGATTGACATTCATCATTCTTGATAATACTCTCTATACTTTCAACCAACTAAGGAAAGTGAGTAATTTCAAATGATCATATTAATCTTAGACATATACATATAATAATTTTTATCATATGCAATTTGTATCACTATAATAAAAATGAAGAATATAGATTGGTATTGATCATTCTCAATAATACTCTCTATACTTTCAATCAAAAAAGGAAAGCACAAGTAAATTTCAAATGATCGAATTAATATTAGGAATTATACAAATTTTGTGTGACCTCCCATAACTGAAACCAACCTAGATCCATCTTAAACCTGGATCTATCAAGTGTCGAGAGGGATCAAATATCTTGAGGTGCAAAACTCTTTTATAATGAAAAACTAGAGGAAAGGTTTGCACCTCGAGATATTTGATCCCTCTCTATGCTTAATAGATTTGGGTTTAAGATAGATTTAGGTTGGTTTTAGTCATGGGTGGTCACACAAACTTTGTGTATGATCAAAATTATGTATATGTATACTTATAATATTAATATTATCATTTGAAAACATGTTTTCTCATTTCTTTTTCCATCTTGTCGAAACACAGTATTGAGGGTCACAACTATTTTGAATGAGTTCCATAATTCTTTTGCAAAATTGTCATATGCATATATAGTTTTATCCATAACATGTGGAAACTATCCCAAATCACTGACCAATATAAGTGACCTCCGAGCAAAAAGAATGTTATCATTTTCTGGGAAAACATGGTGAAGTCTCGAATCATTTTTTGTCAATAAATTTAATCCAATGAAACTCATTTCATTTATCAAGATATATTTCATATGTTTCATCTATTATTGTAAGATAATTAAACATGATCCTTGTAGACATGTTATCTCTTTTATTGGTATTTGAAGAGAAGAATGGATTTTCATTGCAGATATATTGAAAGTTGCAACCCTTGTAGGAGCTAAAACAAGTAAAAGACTCTTCTGAGAAAGATACTTAGTTTCAAGGGAATTTTTAATACATCCAAGCAAATATGACTTTCATGTACATGTAGTTCCTTGGATTATCATATGCAATCGATCAAACCCTAATCTATAATGGCCAAGGATAATATCAAATTCTCTTCATTGCTTAACCCCTAGAATTTCAAATGAATAAGACTTTGCATGTTGGTTAGTAAGAATGGAAGAAAGAAAATATTTAAATCATGCAACACATGCCAAATCTAATGTTGAAAACTAAAAGCAATGCATGCACATGGAAATCTATGCATGCATTTCATATAAATACAAAAATATATAATTAAAGTCAATCTGGGGTTAAGATGGATATTTTGATATCGACCATATGAAAAGGGAGGTTGAAATTGAATACCATATAGATATTTAAATTGATATATAATAGTAAACATCATACCATGTCTCTCTTTCTTGCTAATATTAATAGTATATTTCTCCAATGTCAATCCTTGTGACTTATGGCTTGTTAAGACTCAAGAAATGTTCAAAGGAAGTTTTTTTTTACTACTTATTTCAATGGGTGTAATAGGAAATGATAGAGGGAATGATTCATACAATGGAACTCCCACATAATTATCAAATCTTACTAAAACATATGTGGGTGTTCTTGGGTAAAATTCCAAGGTTATCCACAATTTCTTCTACAAGTCCAAGAGCACCATTTTCAAGTCCCGCATCATTCCATATGTTCAATGTAAGCACCACCCTAGCTTCAACTACGATAGGTAACTCAAGTTCCAAGTCTTCCTCATCCTTTTCCATAGATTAGTTTTGTTTTTCTCTTGTAGCAACATAACTTACCTCCCACCAAAAGGAATGTTAGCATTTTCTAGGAAAGCCTAGTGAAGTATTGAATCAATTTTTGTTAACAAATTTATTCCAAGGTTGAAACACTAAAATCAAAGAATGTACACAAAAATCAATGCATGTAGTTCATATAAATACCAAAATATACAATTAAATTCAATCTAAAATTGGCATACACTGAAATCAATGCACCTCGTTAATCTAATTACATCGAAACTAATGCATCTACTTGTTAACCTATATTAATCTACATGATATGTCACCCTACTTTAGTCAATCAAATATCTACACATGGATTAGAAATTGACATGTACCTAAAATAAATGCATCTAGGTAATATAATTATCCTTTAAGAACTTCTTAAAAGATATCTTAACTAATAAAAGGAGTTTTTATCATCAATAGGACTTTCTAGTTCTTAAAACTATTTTGTAAATAGTCACAACTAACACTTTTTGTAAATAGTTTGTTATTTTATTTGTATATAGGTTATTATTGTTCATATAGGTTATCACCTTTTTTACCAATATTTTATCACATTCATTCATAAATCAATTCATGTTGTGTTCGATGGATCAGTGAATTTGTTCAGTATCTCTAACCTAGTATATAAGAAAATGGTGGAAATCAACTACAACTATAAATAATCAACTATAAAAACTTTTTTCTAAACATTTTAAGATAATAAGAAGATGACTTAAGCCTACGAAACAACCAAATGAATCTTTATAAATAAGAGGTAAATATATGGTCTAAGATCTAAAGATGCTATGATTTCTCTAAATTTTTGGCTCTTAAATATGTTTATCAAACTAAACATTCTAAGTACATTTGGTTCATTCATGCTCTGAGTGAAGGTGAATTGAGCATCATTAAACCTAATGTACTTAGAATGTTTATTTTTATAAACATATTTAAGAGCCAAAAAATTAGAGAAATCACAACAGCTTTATATCTTAGACCATAGATTTACCTCTTATTGAAAAAAAGTCATTTGGTTGTTTCAGAGGTTGAATTCATCTTCTTCTTATCTTAAATCCTTTACAAAAAAGATGTTATAGTTGATTAGTTGTAGTTATAGTTGATTTCCACAATTTTCTTATATACCATATTGGAGATACTAAACACATTCGTTGATCCATTGAACACAACAAGAATTAATTTATGAATGAATGTGATAAAATATTGGTAAAAAATGTGATAACTTATAGGCATAGTGATAACCTATACAAAAATAAAAATAATGGACTATTTACAAAAAATGTTAGTTGTGGCTATTTACAAAATAGTTTTAAGGATCAAAATGCCCTACTTACATTGAAAACTCCTTTAATCAACTTACATATCTTTTAGGATAATTATATTACCTAGATGCATTGATTTCAATGTACATGTTAATTTCTAATCCTTGTGTAGATATTTGATTGACTAAAGTAGGATGACATATCATGTAGGTTAATATAGGTTCAAGTAGATGCATTAATTTAAGTGTAATAAGATTAACAAGATGCATTGAATTTAGTGTATGTCAATTTTACATTGACTTTAATTGTATATTGTGGTATTTATATGAAATACATGCATTTATTTCCGTGTAAATGCATTTATTTTAGTGTTTCAACATTTTAATAAATATGTTAACAAAAATTGATTCGAGACGCCAAGATTTCCCAAAAAAACACTAACATTCATTTTGGTGGGACGTGGGTTATATTGGTTGGTGATTTGGGACAGTTGCCACTTGTTATGGATAAACACGTATATGCATCTGAAGGTCTTGCAAAAGAATTATGGAACTCATTCACTACATGCATTGATTTCAATGTACATGTCAATTTATAATCCCTATGTAGATATTTGATTGACTAAAGTAGGGTGACATAGAAGGTAGGTTAATACAGGTTAAGTAGAGGCACTAATTTTAGTGTAATTAGATTAATAGGATGCATTGATTTCAATGTCTTCCAATTTTAGATTTGACTTTAATTGTATATTGTGGTATGTATGTGAACTACATGCATTGATTTTCATGTACATGCATTGTTTTTAGTGTTTCAAAATTGGAAGAAATCTATTATAAACAAATGATTTGAGACTTTGCTAGGCTTTTCTAGAAAATGATAACATTATTTTTGGTGAGAGGTCAATTATGTTTCTACAAGAGCAAAAAAAACTACTCTATGGAAACACATGAGTAAGACTTGGAACTTGAGTTACTTATTGTAGTTGGAGCTAGGGTGGTGCTTACATCAAACATATGGACTAATGTAAGACTTATCAATGGTGCTCTTGGACTTTGAGAGAAAATTGTGTATAACCCTAGAATTTTACCCAAAAACCACCCAAGTATGTTTTAGTAAGATTTGATAATTATGTGGGATTCCCATGGTATGAATCATTCCCTCAAACATCTCCTATTACTCCTATTGAAATAAGTAATAAAAAAAAAATTCCTTTGAAAATTTCTTGGGGCTTAACAATCCATAAGTCACAAGGATTAATGTTGGAGAAAGATACTCTTAATATTGGGAAGAAAGAGATATAGGATGTTTTAATGCCCCTAATTACCTATGTTAAGGCCCTAACACTCATTTATTATTAGTTTATATGTTATTATTAGGTGAGCTTAATGGTAGGTTACATCATCCTCACTTTATATCTTATTTATAATAAAGGAAATAATTTGTCTAAGCATATCATCTTGTCTTTTGCATTGCATATATTGTAAAAGGAGGTTTCTCCCTCGAAGTTGATTATTTATTGGATATTTTTTGGATCTTGGTTCATATGATTTGGTATCAGAGCATATGATCCTATAGTTTTTCTCCTTCAATCAAGACATTTGGTATGTTCGTTACCATTTTTTCTAGGGTGTTTTGTTGGAATTTTAATTTTTCTAGTTACACAATTACAATTACTTAATCCAATAGAAATTGTAGTAGGATCATTGAAAGATAAAAAATCACAGATACAATAGAACACAAATATTACCCTGGGAAACCCTCGTGGGGGAGAAAAACCAGCAGCCAAAATCCTCAATATATATTCCTTCAACTAGTACAATGATGCGTTATAGCTCCCCAAGAAATATCAAGACCAAAAAATAAAAAGAACTAGTCTCCAAGACTTGTGAGCTAGACCTTCTTATGTGCACCAATATTCACAAGAGAAGTGTGTGATTGTGTTTCCAAATGAGAGGAACCTATTCTCTATTTATACACAATGGTGTCTCTTGAAGAGACATGAATCTTGACCTAACTAATTCATAATAAGGAAAATACCAATAATATAATACTTTATGTTGAGCGGACTTGTACAATATAATTATAATAACCTTTTAAATGTTTGAATAAAACAAATATAAAAGAATATCTTATGTAGTTACACCAAAAATATTAACACTCCCTCTTAATTAGGAACATATTCTTTCCAGACACAGACTCCAAGTCTGATACCACACGAGATCACATCCATTGACTGTTGAACATGTGAATCTATACATCCTTGGATATCCATAATGAAAAATGACTTCACCCCATGAAAACAAGGTCTGTGGGTATCTCTCAACAACTACAACATGTCACCAGGATATCCACTCCCTACAATGCATCAATACTTGATCATTTGCACTCCTGTCTCATTTCCAACCCTTTGGATGAGAACACTCAGTGCCAACCCTTTTCCATGTTGGATGAGTTCCACCCATCTCTCCCTCTAAAGAGAGACCACACCAAGCTTGTCCCTGAAGTACTCGAACTTCATCCTCAATAACATCTTAGTGAACACATCCACAACCTGATCTTTGGTAGCCACAAACTGGAGCCTCACCACTCCCCTCTGTACCATATCCCTGATATAGTAGTATATGATCTTAATATGATTTGACATGTCATGGAAAACCAGGTTCTATGACAAATTCATGCAACTCTAGTTGTCACACCAAATGCAGGTCGCCTCCAATCTGAGACCAAATAACCCAGACAACAACTTCTGAAGCCATACTACTTCTCTACTCACTGTAAATGTTGCCACATAATCAGCTTCATCCATACTAAGTGCCATACATGACTACTTTTTAATGCTCCATGAGACCATATTGGAGATAAGACTGAAACAATATCTGGAAGTGCTCTTCTGCTAAAGGATAATGTCGACCCAATCGAAATATGAGTATCCATACTATCCAAACTCATGTTCATATCTATACTAGAGACCATGATCTAGAGTATCCTTAAGGTACCTCAACACATGTTTTTCTGCAACCAAATGAACCTATTTGGGCTGCTCCAAATGATGATTTAGGGTTTTCACAAAAAAACATATATTTGGTCTTGTGTTCATCAAATACATCAACGAGGCCACTATCTACCTATATAAGGTAGAATCCACAATATTTGAAGTTGTATCCTACAACAACTTAAGATTTGATACCATCGGGGTAACCATGGATTTACATTACAACATCTCAAACCTCTTCAAGATTTCCACAACATACTTTCCTTGATTTAGGAATATCCAATCTAATCTTTTCCAAACTTCTAGTCCCAAGAAGTAGTGCATCATTCCTAAATATTTCATCTCCAATTTTGCATCCAATTTTCTCTTACATTCAGTGATGAGATTTTATGCACATGTTAGAAACAGGTCAACTACATACAACAATAGAATCATTGGTTAACCATCCTCAACCTTAAAGTAAATGTTAGGATCTACATTGTTCTTGGTAAAACCCAAGCTCATTAGAAAACTGTCAATCCTACTATACCATGCTGAGACGGGGGTGATTTTAGGGGCTAAATTTCACTCATGGCCTAATTTTCCATGGTTTTTCCAAAAACAAGATTCGCAATTTTAAAAATGATTCACCCAAATTCTATAGGATAAAATTATTTTACCTTAAAAATCACCAAAAGTTTATAAAAACTATATAAAATCCTTAGAAATTTGAATATTTTTACAAAAATGTCATCAATCATTTATAGTTGGCATATGAAGGATTAGTAAGATTCACCAAGGTTTCTACATTTAAAAATAAATTTCCATCCTTAAAATCATCCTTGCCATGCTCTAGGTGCCTGATTCAATCCATATAAATCCTTCTTTAATTTGCACACATGAGTCTCCATGTCATGTGTCTCAAATCCAAGTGGTTTCTCCACATAAAATTCCTCTTTTATTTCACCATTCAAGAAGGTTGTATTTACATCCATCTGGTGCACCTTCCATTTCATCATAGCGACCAACAAAAGTATAGTCTTGATAGAGGTATATCTTTCTATGGGAGAAAAAGTTTCTTCATAGTCAATCCCTTCCTTCTTAGAGAAACCTCAGGCCACAAATATTGCCTTATATTTTTCAATATTTCCATCAGTTGCATGTTTCATATTATAGATCCATGTCAAACTCACCACATATTTTTCCTTTGGTATGGGAACCACATCCCAAACATTATTCTTCATAATGGACTGGTATTCCTCTACCATGGAATCTTTCCATACTTGATTTTCTATGGCCTCTTAATAAATGGAAGTCTTTGCATCCATTATGTCACACAAGCATGCCACGTAGTTAGAATACAGCTTTGGCTTCTTACTTTCCCTGAAATATTTCTCTAGGTCACCAATTCTTTCTCCATCTATGATAAGATCTTGTTCAAAATTTGGTATTCTCTTGCGAGAAGGTATCTTAGCTGATTTTTGAGGTTCTACCATGTCATAATCCTCTGGTTCAACTACCCCTAGAAATTTAGGAAATTCATTCTCTTCTTCATGTGCCTCTTCTGCATGAATATGTTTGGATTTATGGAAAACTACATTCTCATTGAATGCTACATCTCAGATGATCTCCACTTTCTAGTGACCGGGAATATATATCATGTAAGCCTTCGATGTGTCACTGTAACAAAAAAATATGCCCTTTCATCTGGAAGGGTCCAAATTTGTCCTCTTTTCCTTGGGGATGTGAACAAATACAGGGCAGAAAAATATTCTAAAATGGTTGAATTTTGGCTTCTCTCTGAAAAACATTTCCTTAGGTGTCTTGTTTTCAAGCACCTTGTGGGGACTTTTATTTTGCATGTATATTGTCGTCTTCGTTGCTTCTTCCCATAGATGCATAGGAAGATATTGATCATGGATCATGACCTTTACTGCTTCCATGATTGTCTGGGTCTTCCTTTCAACTATTCCATTCTACTGAAGGTTATGGGTTGTAGAAATCTCCCTCTTAATCCCAACTTCCTTGCAATACTCCGTGAATTATTCTAAGGTGAATTCACCTCCATTTTCTAGTCGCGAGGTCTTTATCTTCCGCTTTTTCAAGTTTTCTACCAAAGCCTTGAACTCTTTGAATTTTCCAAAAACTTCATTCTTTCCTTTTAACAAATAAATCCAAGTTTTACATTAGTAATCATCAATTAAATACACATAATATACATACCCACTTAGTGAAGCTTCCGACATCGGTCCACATACGTCTGAATGCACAATGTCCAAAACTCTATTTGCTCTGCTATCGCTATTGGGAAAGGAGTGCTTCACTTTCTTTACTTGTGCACATCCTTTGCACAAACCATCCAATTCTACTTGGATTTCTAGAAGACCTGACACCATTTTGCTCACAATCGAAATAGATTTGTAATGTAGGTGATAAAATATCCCATTCCATAGTTCAGTAGCATTTATAATATCATGAACCATTATGGAGTCTAAATGTCCTTTTAATTTTTAGATTCCTCCTTCTTCAACTCCAATCACTACTACGTCATCAAGGGTCTTCCCTCTAGGCCATATAATAACTTGACCATCAATACATGCTACTCTAAATCCTTTCTTCTCCAATGCTAAAATTGAGAGAAGATTCTTTTTTTAACTTGGAAAATAGAGAACTTCCTTCATCTTCATTGGCCTTCCTGATTTTAACTTGTAGGAAGCTTCTCCAACACCTCTGATTGGATACTTATAGTCATCACCCAATTTCACCTTGTGAGGTGAATCTTTATAAATAAGTTTAGATAAGGAGTCTTCATAGCTTGTCATGTGATTGGAAGCACCATTGTCTATCAACCAAGTGTTACTTCCATGAGTAATAGTACCTATGAGGGATGAGATAAGAACATAATCCTCATCACTTGATTCATCTTTCTTTGTAACCTTGTTAGGAGGCTCATCATATTCAGTGGTGTGAGCTTGATTCCTCTTACTTCCTTTTGTATTCTTAATTTCCATAATGAGGGGCCAGTCCCTAACAAAGTGTCCCAATTCATGAAAACAATAACATTTGATCTTTGAGTTGTATCTCTGACCCATCTTAAACTTCTTAGGTAAATAATGCTCCTTCTTGTTCTTTCCTTTCATGGTGTGGGTGGCTAGGGCTTGATCTTCATCTGCCATATTTTCTTCTCTTGTAGTTTTCCTAGCTTCTTCATGGTTACAATCTTCCCAAAGCCTAATGAACTTGGGAAGCATATTTATTGAACAAATTCCTTGGATTAATCCATCCCATAACCTTGGGAGGCCATTCAAGGTAGTCATCACCATCTCATCTCCTTCGACTGAGTCACCAATGGCTTTTATCTTCTCCTTGATTTGATTCACTTTTGAGAATTAGGAGTGAATGGGTTTTGAATTTTTCATTTTCACATTCTTCAACTGAGATCTCATAGTCATTCTTCGATTTATTTTTCTTCCCTCAAACATACGAGCTAATGTGCCCATAATTTTCTTTGGAGAAGATAATGATGATATATGATGGATAAGGTGGTCCTTAATGGAGTCTTTAATAATAATTTTTTATCTCACCATTTCCTTCTTATATTTTTCTTACCTTCATCCCCTTGAGGTTCTTGAACCTCTTCTATAATGAGATTATCCATTTCATCTCCTTCAAGAAGGAGGGTTACTCCGTACTTCCAGGCCCTAAAATTATCATCTCCATCTAGCTTCTCATCGATCTTTATTCTGGTAGTCATCCTTCCTTCTGATGGTATTGGTTTTTCCAACAAATGCATCTAGAATGAAAACGACTCCCTTTTAGGATTACATATCTGTAATTGGATTCTATTAAGGCCTACTCAGATATCATGCTGGAATTTTAAATTTTCTCGTTAAACAGTTACAATTACTTAATAAAATAGCAATTGTAGTAGGATCACTAAAAGATAGACAATCACAGATACAATATAACACAAATATTATCTTGGGAAACCCTTGTGGGGGAGAAAACCCAACAACAAAAATCCTCAATATAGATTCCTTCAACTAGTACAATGATGTGCTATATCTCTCCAATAAATCCCAAGACAAAAACACCAAAAGAACCAGTCTCCAAGACTTGTGCACTAGAGATTCTTATGTGCTCCAAGATGCACAAGAGAAGTGTGTGAGTGTGTGTCCAAATGAGAGGAACCTATCCTCTATTTATACACAACAATATCTCTTGAAAAGACATGACACTTGACCTAACTAACCCATACTAAGTAAAATACCAATAATATAAAAATTTATGTTAAGCGGACTTGTACAATATAATTAAAATAACCTTTTAAAGGTTTGACTGAAACAAATATACAAGAATATCTTATCTAGTTACACCAAAAATATTAACATGTTTCAGATAGAGAAATTTTGAGAAGACTGAGGAGAAATATTTAGGTACATGTGGTAAACAATTTAGGTACTTATTCATTATACTTTTGGAGATATAGTCTATGGAATTTAGGGTTTGTAACTAGTCCTGAAATTAGCTTCAAATGAGAAATCTAGGAATTTTTTATATAACCATTTTCAAAATAGTTTTAGACTTTAAAATTTTCAACACCTTCAGGAAACATAGAAAAGTACTTGTGATAAAAATTTCAGGTTTTGGATTGATTTAATTTATGTGATATAGTCCGTGGAAGGTAGGGGCATTTGACTAGTCCTAAAACTAGTCTTAAACATGTGATCTTGGTAGAAGTGACATATCTTAAGCTTGGAAATTCCAAATTGAGTGCCACCAATTAATTTGAAAAGAATACAAACAATATTATTTTAGGTTAAAATTTTAGAATCAGATCTGAAATATTGGACACGTGGCATACCATACAAATTAGCTATCTGAAAAGGGCTAAGAATAAAAATTTTTTGGGAAAGTTACAATAACTTTCACTTGGCATATCAAATTTTGGTCAAACCTTTGTCATTGTAGATAAGACATATCAAAGTACTAAAAGAAAAAAATTTCTACTTACAAGCACCAAAATTTCAAAGACACGTCAAGAAAAAGATCATCCAGCAAGACAATCTCAAAAATTAGGGTTTTTAAGGTACGCCCCTTACAATTGGCATAATTTTTTATTGGAAGATTTGTTTTTGGTGATTCAAAATTTATAATAAAGAGAAAATGGAGGAGCATTATTATTTGTATCCCACATGGCTCCAAAAAAAATTACAACACTACTTAAACCTCTAGAAATTTCATCTATAACTCGTGAAGAAAATGAGGAGAAACATAGCAAGCTATCCAAATTGGAGGACAAACTTAATTGAGTGTCAGGTTAATAACAAGTAATGAGGTGGTAAACACATAAATAAAAATTCAAGATATGGAAAAGAATATGAAACAAATGGAAAATAATATGGATGAAAATAGGGATCAAATGGAAAAAAAATGGATGAATTGAAAAATTCCATCTTACAAACCCTAGATGGGGCGCTTCCTAAAAGTGACACTATGAACGAAGACACTCATGAAAATAAAGGTAGTATTCATGTTAAACAACCTTCCAGTAATAATCAATTTTCAGGTGTATTTAACTCTAATAGTGGAGTGAATTATGGATGGGTTCCTAAGGGTGTCAACATTCCCAAGGTTGAATTAAGGAAGTTTGATGGAACAAACGTCTTTACATAAGTGAACCAAATAGAGAAATTTTGAATTGCATAATATTATGAATGATAAGAAAAGGATTTCCATAGAAACCTTGTACTTTGAGATAAAACCCTATTAATGGTATCAATTGGTACACAAAAGAAAGCCACATTCTTATCATTATAGTTGGATTTTATTTACAAGAGACTTAGAAGAACAATACGGAAAAGTTTGGGAACAAGAATACTTTAGTCAATTGACAAAAATAAAGCACTTAGGTGATATTGAACATTATAATTCTTAATTTTAGGTGTTGTCCATGTTGGTCCTAAGATTAAACTTAAGGCTCAAAGGATAATATCAGACATCAGGAAATTTTATGAGAGTGTCTTTTTAAAGTGATTTTTCTACCTTACTCTAAGTATGAGTCAAAATTTTAATATTGAATGGAGCGAGAGAAAGATACAAAACTATGAAACAAAGAAAGGAGTCAATTACTGAAGAGTCCCACCTTGTTGCAGTAGAAGAAAAGAGATAATGTAACCTTGAATAAAGTATAAAATGTAGGAATCTATACAACAAACAGGTCTTGATTTATTAACAGTAAATGTAGAGGAAAATCTTCTTACCTAATAAATTACTAATACAAATGAGATTAGAGTAGAGTTGTACTAAATTGAAATCAAACATTTATCAAGGAATGCTGAGAAATGGAAAACAAAGAAACACATAACCCATATTTAACAAAACTTGGAATCTTTGTCTGCACTTGTATTAATTCTCTATAAGGAGATTTTTCTCTATTACAATCGGCAAGAAGCAGCCTGAAATAAGTCTTTGATCTATGTATTTATAAAAAATGGTCTCAACCCAAAATAGTTGGACTTCTCATAATTTAAAAGTAGTAAATATTACAATATGAAAATCTGAAAGGTTCCATTAGAATTTCCTAAATGTTTCTTCTCCTCCTTTACCTTGGAAACACCTAGAATCTAATCATGATCTATGTGATTATTATGTACATGTTGTCTTACTTGTTTCCATATGTTCTTTCTTTCCCATACTCGACACACTTGATGTATCTAATCACTAACTATACCACCAAACCAGAAGGTTATGTTGCTTCATTTGCTTCAAAAATATATAGCTTATTTTCCACCTGAGGAAACCTCTCATGTATCTTCTTTGCTCCCAAATATGTGGCATGTAGTTGCAAACTAGGAACTACTATCCATTTTTTTATTTGGATAAGATCAATTTGGTTCATTTGTTGGATGGTTGTCTGGGATTCTTATTTGCTTGTCTTAGAATTTTGTTGATTCTTTGTTATGTCAATCTACCCCAGGGCCTCAAGAATACTATCTACTTCAACATCAAGTATCCCTTTGTCTAGTGAAGACAATGCTTCTTCACAAGATTTATTTACCTCTTTGGGCAATATTTTTCTTTCGGCCAAATTTGTTTCCCAAGCTTTCAAAATTATGTCGCATTGGGTTTGCTCAGAAAGAGACAATCAAGGAACCTCTGATACATCATCTTTTGGTATTAGTGAGACAGCTTCCTAAAACTTAGCCTGATTTGCAAGGGCTTCCCTTTCTTTGATGCAAATGTTATTCAAGGAAAGTTCTACCACCTGGTAACAATTTTGAATGGCTTCTACTTTATTAAAAAGATCTTGTTGGGTTGATTCTAGCTTTTCATCTACTTCCAGTGCCTGAACTCAGAAAGTTGTCATCTCCACTGTTATACCTTCAGCCAAGTTTATTTTGTCTTGTAGTTTCTTGATCAATTATTCATGTTGAGTGGCTAATTCTCTATTGGCCTGTTCAAAATCCTTATTCATCTGATTTCTCACATCGCGTTCCACGGTCGTCATCTGGTCTTGCAACTGCCTTACCAAAAAATTCCTCTGTTTCAGCTGCTCCGCTAGATTTTGTACTGAACACTAATTTTCCATGGCAAAGGCACCTAATGAGCCTACCATTTCCCTGGAAAATTCTATATCACCTAATCCCTATCCATCATACAACATTTTTTTCCTTTTGATTGTTGCACCATCTTTTTGATGTGTTTATATTTTAATTGTGTGTTTATCTTTTAACTTTGGGAGATCATGGGGGGAACTGAGCACCCAAAAACCCTAATGTAGGAAAAATTTTCCGCAATCTACCAGTCTTCTATTCTTCCCAGGTTGTCCATGATTTTATCTAAAATCTTGGGGGGTAGGAAACCATATAGGGAGAAATGAATCAACACCACTATGTAATGACATATTTCATAGAATACATCTCTGGCTTTATCCTCCCACATCTTGGAGTGATAGAAATGTATGGGCTTGGCGTTGATCGAGGTCTAGCTCTAGCTCATCAGAGGGAAAGGAGTCATTAAAAATATTGCATCCATGATGTATGATGACATGTAGAAAGGAGCAATTTTCATTTTGGATTTTTCCAATTGGTATCCTGTGATTTCCTTGGCCAGGTTGTCTGATAACATCTTGGCCCAGTTGAAAGAGTAGCCTTCGACTACTTCATGCATAATTGGTATCCATGCCAATAGAAAATGAGAGGATTCATTTCTCCTGAATATCCTACATAGCATCATAGCCACATAGATCATATGGGCATGTAATGATGTTGTGGCATATATGACGTGGGTGTCAGCTCTGAATTTCACTAGGTGTCCCCACCAGTCCTTGACTAAATCAAGGTAGTTTTTCCCATACTGTGTGCACTCTTGTTGGTCAAAATCCATTAGGAATGCAACATTGTAACTGTATTTAAAAACAAGGGATAATTTATACATTACTTGTATATGCTCCGGTCAAAAAGACCCAACAACAACTTTTTGTGAATTGCAAATGCTCCTGGTTGAAATGTCGATGTTCTCTAGGGCCCAGCCTATCATGTCATTATACACCATGAGCCTTGGCCACGTGGCTATTTTGTGTAGCTCTAACTCAACTATATCCATGATTTTATTCTCATGAGTTTCGGTTACTTCATCCCCTAAGTCCTCTGGGCAATTTACAAGCTCGTGCTCTAGAATATCAAACACCTGTGTCCATGATTTTACAGTATAGATGGCCCTCGGTGAGGTGTCTGACAGGACATCTCTATTCAGTTTTGTGCTCTCCCCAGTTACTTTAGCCATTTTTCGTGGTGCCATGATATTAATGAAATCAAAACTATGTTACCTGTTATAGGAGAATGTGTGAGCTTATCATTTGGCTAAAGCTTGTTGTTCTGCGATAATGAAGATGGAATTCAAAATCAAATATTTTCATTCACCTAAAGTGTATTGATTTACGAATTCCTTACTGACGAAAAATTCATTTACCTTAATGAGAATATCTAGGTGATGATCTACAATCTATATTGAAATCATTTCCTTATATTTGTGATTAATGTCATTAATATTGGTGGTTCACGATTGGGGAGTTGGATGAAATAGGTCTGAAATTTCCCGAATCGTGAATTCATGAAAGATTAATTATGAGATAATATTGTTTAAGGTATTAATTAATCGTGTTTAACTTTAAACGTTTTCGAGTATTCAAACTTCAGGATTTTAATAGTAACTCGAGATTGAATCCCCGAAACCTAAAACAGTCTACTGATTAATTATCGAATAATCGATTTTTAGTTTTAATTAACCTCGTTTAAGTTTGAAATGTTTCGGAAATTCAGACTTCGGAAATTTCAAGATGTGATGGATGAAAAATGTATGAACTTCTGAAATGTGAAGTTATTAATAGTCTTTAACTAATATTAACTTAATTAATTAAGATTTTATACTTAGGGATTTCGTCGCTTCGTGGATTTGCAATTTAGTTTGTCATCATATTTTCGAAAGGCTATCACCCATAGTGATGTGTCAAAGATGACGTAATTTAGGTGACGTGTCGAAACCAGGGGGTTCCATGTGTCAATTAGAATCATGTGAATCCTTAGATGAAAATCTCAGGGAAGGGTGCCACATGTTGATTCGGGGAAGATTCAAAACGTACGTGTGTACCATGACTCATGTCTTTCAAAGGTTGGTGAAAAAGCGAAAATGAATACATTCGGGTTTCGGGCTTTTTAAAGTTATGACTTGTTGAAATGCCCAAAGCATGAAACTCTGAATTGGATTTTCTTAATTTAACTCTTTAACCATTTGGCAGCTCCACAAATCTGAAGATATTTAAGGTCGTTCAATTAGATGGAAGACTTCATCAAGGACGTATATTATGTGCGCCTTATTCTTATTTAACCAAGAATGAAGTTTATTTAAAGTCCAAAAGTTTAGAAAAATATATATGTTCCAACATAGGCTCCATATAGGGATCGCATCTCCCTACAAGGCATGGAAGAATGGTAGACCAAGTGCCTTTATTGGGTAAATGGAGTCATCATTTTGTTCCTGGGAAACAACTTCGAGAAAAAGTCATTTAGAGAAAAATTGGATTTCAGTCGAGTCTCAGAAAACCTTCAAAACATGATTCGTTATGTATCTCAAGTTAGGCTATTGATAAGTTTCCTTTTCCTGAAACTTAGTTTATATTTGTTCAAGATAATCAAAACAACTTTAAATGAACTATGATACTTTAGTCTATTTCGTTCGCATCAAGGAAATGTAATTTTAATGATTTATTCAGGGAATCCCTGGTCAGTATAGAATGCAAATATAATCGGAGTGAGAACTAGCTACTAGAGTATGATTATACATGTATGACAGCCTTATAGATATCATAGATATTGCTTCACTGCCAGTGAGCCTATTCAGTACCCCAATGAAGTTATCTACATTTCCCATTGAATTTCCTTTCACCACTTCAAATAGCATTTTTGCATTTTATTTGAGATGAGGGCAATCATTTTATGAATTTCCTTTCATCATCTCTTTTTGGACGAAATGGGGGCAATCGATTTTACGAATTTCCTTTCACCATTTCTCTTGGACTAGATGGGGGAAATCATTTTATGAATTTCCTTTCACCATCTGTATTATATGATATTATAATTTTGAAGTGGGGAAAATCAATTTGTATGCATCATACAGGGATGATATATGCTCAAGATTTAAAAATGAAGGTCTTCCAACTATTTTTTATTGTACTCAGAGCTACCTCTCTCTCTATCTTCAAAACATCTTTACCTATAGAGAGGATATTAGAGGAATTTTATTTATCAGGGATTTTACTTGAGTGAACTAATCAGTTTAAATCTATTAGAAGGGCTAAAGTTATCAGTATTAGCCTAAACATAATTTTTTTCAGTTAAAATCAGAGGAATATAAATATTTTTGCCTAATCTCGTTTTGAAGATCTAGTTTTTTAAGATTTCTGAGTCAAAGCGAAATTCTTTCTTTCTATGAGGGTTTAAGGCCAGATAGTAGAAATCATAAAAGAGTAAAAGCTCGGAGATAGGAAAAGTGAAAATGGAACGAGGACTGAGAGGGTATGAAAATGGATCTCATTTCCACATAAGTTCACTTCTTGATTATCAAGCTCTTCTTATATATTTTTTTTGTGTTATTTTCAGTCGATTTGGAAATTTATATTATTTATATCTCTATGATATTTGATTAGGAGATTATTTTTACGAGAGCAGAACCTTGTTTATATCTTATATGATTTATTTCAAAATTTCTAGCTTAAACAATACGTGTAAAAGTTCATAACTCAATTTTTTATTTACGTTTTCAATCAAACCAACTATTAATTTATCACTTGTTTTGAGAGAAATATATGTTATGAAAACTAAGAATTAGATTCTTATACCTCCTTATTTCTCATCTGACAATAAGTATTCTATAGGATCATGAAAATAAATAATCACAGAGTGTCGCAGAGTAGTAATAATATGCAATACATATATTTTATTTTTTCTTTTCGAAATATCAGATAAAACTGGGTTTATTTAAAAAGAAAAAATAAAATGCAAGTAACCTACAAAGGAAAAATGAAATTGTGAAAGTAAACAAAAACCATGTTTATTGCATAAAATGTTTTAGATAGTGCTCGTTGATAGGGGCGTCAAAATTTTTATCGTCTATATTATCCATTAGGAATTAATTCTTCCCCTTTGTAGATGCAATCATGAACAATCTAAGATAGAGGTGATCAAGCTTACCGTGTTTTCCCACATCTTATTTTATAGCATCCCCTTTTAAAACTAGATCACTGGGGAGGAACTCCTTATCTTTCATTTTTTTATCGAAAAGGGATTTCATATTATCTTGATATTTTTTAAGTCTGTCATCAACTTCGGCCCTGTTTTGATGAAATTCGATTATTTGGTTAATCCTCCTTTTTATGTCATTCGGTTCTTCATTTGCGTCTTTCCATAGCTTCATTACTGGAAGATCTATATTAATAGGAAGGACAATGTCGTTGCCATAAACCGTTTGGAAAGAAGACATACCTATTGATTTCTTAGTGTCGATCTGGTTTTCTCATAAGGCGTATTTTAGGTGAACATGCCAAGCCTTCTTATTCTCCGTTAACACTTTCTTGATTATATTCATCAAACTTTTGTTGGACGATTCAGCCAACCCATTTCCCTGAGGGCGTTAAGGTCCTAACTTGCACATAGGTAGATCAATGTATTCAGATGTAATAAAGGTCAATATTAATAAGGCCTTTCAATAAAATAGAATAAGGCGGATGTAAGAAGACCTAATAGAAGCTTCCGCTTCTAGAAGGATCTTCCTCTAGATGCTTCTCTTAATAGATATATTTAGTATAAATAAGGATCGAGGGTATGAGAACCCTAGCTGGGAGATTATTGTAATAGAGAGTTGTGCGACTGGAGGTTGCACCCTCGAAGAGGCCTGTGAACATTGCTTTCTGAATCAAAGTTCTTTTTCTATTGCTATTTTGTATATCATTTCTGTGTATTGTGAAGATTATGATGCATATTTTACTGTTATTCTTCCATTTCTAGCATTTTATTTATGTTCTGCATATTTTATATATCTGGTATCTTGCAAGTGGTATCAGAGCACTTTCCTTGGCAGAAATTGTGGGTATTTTTTTCAGGGTAGAGACTTATTTCTGCGTCTTTTAGCCACAAAGATCTGTCATTGTGTGCATAAACCCACGGTTGAGGGATTCATACATGCAGGAAATACAAGTGGTTCTTAAGCGCACATCTGTTAGCCACCCTTGTAACCCCTGTTGGTACCCCTTCAAGTGGTAGCACGTCAGACAACACCTGTGTATGGATCGGCCTAGATTTTTTGAGGCCCTCTTTAGATAAACCTATCGATCGTTGGACTGCTATAGTGTCACCGAGAACAACACTTGGGAAGATACTCTCTAGTACCTGGGTAGTCAGGTAGTATGGATAAGGGTACGATCTATCCTCCTAGTTAGTGCCCTGAGATATTGGGCTGAGTACTACTGTTGGACCTCGCACGTATATCAGAGAGCTATAGCACAGGGAAAACCTTTGTCTATAGAACCCTTGAATACCTAACCCTTGGGATAAACAGAAACATAAACAAATTAAACCGGCAAGATCTGTTGACGCGCATCTGTATTCAGTTTGCTAAGTAAATACTCTTTGGTTCAGAATTTGGGGATTTCAGCACTGCAACATTCTTCAAACCAAAGTATAACCCCGCAGCTGTATAAAAAAAAAAAAAAATCTGGAAATTTTTTCACCATTATTTGAGACCTATTCCATTAGATTCATCTCTTCTCCCTTATCACATTCATCCATATCATTTTTCTGCAAAAATTTCTGACCCCACCCACTCCCTTTTTAGTTCACCCATCCTCATGGCCCATACCCATAGCCAAGAACTAGAGTCTCGCTTCAACACCTTGCAATCTGGTTTCCTCGAGACCCAACAAGAAGTGAAACAACTCGGTGCTACTATTGCCTCCCATGATGCCTCCATCAATGCATCCGTAAATGTAGCCGTGCAGTCCGCAATGGTGGAAGTCAAACATGAACTGACCACCCAGCTTGAATCTATCTTTGCATCACTCTGCACCAAACTCAAGATCCCTACCGATGACTCTTTTCCTGATGCACATAAAAAGACTGAAGGTGAAACTTCTTCCCATTCCTTTCAACCCCATCACTTTCAAAGGGACATACGCCTTCCACGGGTGGATGTAACAAAATTTGATGGCTTGGACCCCACTGGTTGGGTCACCCAAATGGAACATTATTTCTCTCTCCACAACATTACAGATGACTTGTCCAAACTACAGTATGGTGTTCTCCATCTAGATCAAGAACGTTGGCAATGGTGGCAATGGAGAAAAACTTCTCGTCAAGGGTATATTACATGGACCCAATTTTTTGTTGAGATTTATGAATGCTTTGACACTGACACCAACCATTTGGGTCATTTGACAAAATTGAAGCAATCAGGCATAGTAAAAGACTTCATAGCGGCATTTGAGCATCTGGATTTTTGAACAGAGGGCATGACTGATGCTTTCTTTCAAGAGTGTTTTGTCAGTGGCCTCAAGGAGGAGATTCAGGCCCATGTCCTCATGGCTCGACCTACGACTTGGGTGGAGGCTACCAAAAATGATAAAGAAGCACAAGAAATTGTTTCCTCTCAAAACCGTAAGCCTTCCTTTATCCCTCGCCCTAAACCAGTAAACCCCACTACTCCCTCCGCCCCATTAAAAATCCAAAAATTGACCAAGGCTGAAATGGATAAATGCCAACTCAAAGGCCTCTGTTATAATTGTGATGAAAAATATTTCCCAGGCCACAAATGTAAGGAACAAAATCTCTTTCTGGCCATCTCTGAGGAAATTCAAGAAGAAGATGTTGACACTCCCCCTATGCCCAAGTCACCAGAAATCTCTGACATAAACCCTCCCTCCGACCCTCCTGAAGTGGAACCGATCATTTCCCTCAATGCTCTCACAGGCTTCTCTGCCCCCCAAACCCTCAAGTTAATCGATTACATCAAGCACTGAAAGGTCGTCATTCTGGTTGATAGTGGCAGCACCCACAATTTTATTCATCATCGCATTGCCCAAGAAACCCATTGCTACATCCATGTTGTCAACAATTTCCAAATCATGATTGTCAATGGTGGTTCTATGAAATGTGGTGGGTTCTATGAAAATGTGTGTCTCCAAATAGGTGACTACCACCTCAAATCCCATATGTTTTCTATTGACATGGGCGGTTGCGACATTTTGTTGGGTGCAGACTGGCCAAGGACTTTGGGTCCCATTCTCATGGATTTTCAGAACTTAACCATGTAATTCGACCAAGGAGGCCGCCAATATAAATTTCAAGGCATCACTGTTGGTTCACCTGAGGTCATCAGTTCTCATCGCATGGAAAAATTGCTCAAAAAAGGTCATTCTAGTGTCATTGCCCAACTCCACACCATACAAGCCACAAAGACCCCACCAGTGCCCCAAGACCCCCAAGCCCTCCTTTCTAAATATCAAATAGTATTTTCCACTCCCCAAGGACTCCCTCCTTCCCACAGTGTCCATGATCATCCATTCCCCTTGTCCCAGGAAGCCTTCCCCCCAATATACGTCCATATCGCCACCCCTTTGCACAAAAAAATGAAATTGAAAAAATGGTCTAGGAACTCCTTATTGTTGGAGTCATCCATCCTAGTACGATCCCTTACTCCTCTCCAGTCGTCATGGTACTTAAGAAAGAAGGTTCTTGGTGAATGTTTCCTAACTTCCGTGCTCTCAACAAACTAACCATTAAAGACAAATTTCCCATTAGTTTCATTGATGAACTCCTGGATGAATTGAGTGGCGCCCAATTCTTTACCAAACTTAATCTTCCCTCGGGCTATCACCAGATATGTATGAAAGAGGCCAACATTCCCAAGACATCATTTTGCACTCCTGAGGGCCACTATGATTTTTTTGTTATTCCCTTTGGTTTGTGTAACGCCCCCTCCACCTTCCAAAGCATCATGAACCATGTCTTCTGCCCTTTTCTCCGTCATTTTGTCTTAGTTTTCTTTGATGATATACTCATCTATAGAAAAACCTGGACATACCATCTTACTCATGTGTATCAAGTTCTTCGCCTACTCTCTCAGCACTAGCCTTTTCTGAAACAATCTAAGTGTGCTTTTGGTGCCTCAAAAGTAGAATACTTGGGTCATCTAGTGGGAAAGGATGGCGCCAGGGTGGACCCAAAAAAGATTGAAGCTATGCAAGACTGATCGCACCCAAAGACTCTCAAAAGATTGCGTGGATTTTTGGGCCTCACAGGGTATTATCGCAAGTTCGTTAAGAACTATGGAAAGATTGCAGCACCTCTCACGGCTCTCCTCAAAAATAAATCTTTCACTTGGACTCCAGCAGCTGCTTAAGCCTTTCAAATCTTGAAGACAGCCATGTGCACCACTCTGGTTCTGGCCCTTCCCGACTTCACAAAGACCTTTGTGTTGGAATGTGACACCTCAGGGAAAGGAATTGGCACTGTCCTTATACAAGAGGGTCGACCTTTGGCCTTCACTAGCAAGCAATTGTCTAAAAATAATCTGGGAAAACCCATTTATGAAAAAGAAATGTTGGCGATTCTACATGCCGTTGAGTTGTGGCGTCCATATCTCTTGGGGCAACGATTTCAAATTAAGACAGACCATCAAAGCCTCAAGTAATTTCTGGAACAACGCATTTCCTCCCAGGAACAACAAAAATGGGTGACTAAGCTTTTTGGATATGATTATGAGATTATTTACAAGAAGGGCAAAGACAATGTCATGGCATATGCACTATCCCGGAAATATGAAGACGAAGGATTCCTTTTTTCTCTTTCCTTCATTGTACCTGATTGGCTCCAAGCTGTGCGCTAGGAATGGCTTCAAGATCCCAAAAGTTTGCATCTGATCCAGCAACTGCAACACAAGGCTTTGGCTCCCCTAGGGTACTCCTGGCTCCAGGATGAGCTTCGATACAAAGGTCGCCTGTATTTAAGTAAACAACCCAAGATCAAATCCACGGTGCTTTCTGAGCTTCATGCTACACCCACAGCGGGGCACTTAGGGTTCACCAAAACATATGACCGAGTCAAACATTCTTTTTTCTGGGATGGTATGAAACAGGACATCCGTAAGTTTGTCGTTGAATTTGAGGTGTGTCAATGCAACAAGGGAGAAACAGTCAAATCTCCAGGCACCCTCCAATCGCTTCCAATTCCCCCTGCTATTTGAAGGATATCTCTATGGACTTTATTACAGGCTTACCCAAATCAAGGAATAAATCAGTCATAATGGTGGTGGTGGATCACCTTTCCAAGTATGCTCATTTTTGCACTCTTCCCCACCCATTTACTGCATCCACGGTGGATCAAATTTTCATGGACCAGGTCTTCAAACTTCATGGCATGCCACACTCTATTGTTTTCGATCGAGACCCCACTTTCACAAGCAATTTTTGGCAAGAGTTATTTAAGCTACAAGGCACACAATTGCATCTCAGCTCAACTTATCATCCCCAAACGGATGGTCAAACGGAATTTGTCAACAAGTGTTTGGAAACATATATGAGGTGCTTTGCCTCTGAAAAACAACACCAGTGGGCTCAATGGTTACCCCTCATCGAATGGTGGTACAACACTACATACCATACAGCCACTCGCATGACTCCTTTTGAAGCAGTATATGGACAAAGGCCACCTTCAATTCTCTCATACTTACCGGGTACCTCGAAGGTCCAGGCGGTTGACCAAACACTTACAGTCCGAGAGGAAATCCTTCATACCCTTAAAGAGAACTTGGTCATGGCATAGAATAGAATGAAGTAGCAAGCAGATCAAGGTCGCTCTAAACGTCAATTTGCAGAAGGGGATCAGGTCTTTCTGAGACTGCAACCATATAAGCAAACTTCCCTCAAGGCCAAGCATTGTCAGAAGCTAACACCCAAATTCTATGGCCCTTACACATTTCTCAAGCATGTGGGACAAGTCGCATATCAATTATCTCTGCCTAGTCAGTCGAAGCTACATCATGTTTTTCATGTTTCATGCTTGAAGAAGGTGATTGGAACCAGGTGCCAAATTCAAACCAACCTTCTAGAGTTAGCTGAAGTAGGATCCATTTGGCTACATCCAGAAGCAGCTTTGGACCAATGTGAGCATCGCCTATGTCAGAGAACCATCAAGGAAGTGCTAGTACAGTGGAAAGATATGACTTTAGCAGATGCCACTTGGGAACCAACTACCATTCTACAGCAGTTTCCACATCTCAAGCCTTGAGGACAAGGTTGTTTTTAAGGGGGCAGACATGTTAAGGTCCTAACCCACACATAGGTAGATCAATGTATTCATATGTAATAAAGGTCAATATTAATAAGGCCTTTCAATAAAATAGAATAAGGCGGATGTAAGAAGACCTAATAGAAGCTTACGCTTCTAGAAGGATCTTCCTCTAGATGCTTCTCTTAATAGACATATTTAGTATAAATAAGGGTCGAGGGTATGAGAACCCTGGTTGGGAGATTATTGTAACAGAGCACTGCTCGACTGGAGGTTTCCCCCTTGAAGAGGCCTGTGAACATTGCTTTCTGAATCAAAGTGCTTTTTCTATTGCTATTTCGTATATCATTTATGTGTATTGTGAAGATTATGCTAGATATTTTACTGTTATTCTTCCATTTCTAGCATTTTATTTATGTTCTGCATATTTTATATATCTGTTATCTTGTAGAGGGTAATAGGTTGTAGAATGTCCTAGCACAATGTTTTATTTTTTACGAAAGCTTATCATTTCCATAGATTTGAACACTTGAGCATTGTCTGTAACTATTTTTCGAGGGCAACCAAATCTGGACAAAAAAATTTCCTCCAATAATTTTATGACTACTGAGTCTGTGGAATTCTGAGTTGGAATGGCCTCCACCCATTTCATGAAATAATCGGTAGAAGTTAAAATCCATTTATGTTGGTCGCTCAACTGTGGGTGTATTTCTCTGATGAAGTCTCGACCCCATTGTTGAAAAGGAGCCTTTCTTTTGGCTGGGGCCAAAGGTAGTCCAGGGAGCTTTTTCTTGCCAGAGAATAGTTGGAAAGGGTTGCAGGCTCTGACCTTATCATTCACATCAGTAAATAAATTCGGATAATAATATCCATCTCTCAGGAACTTGTAGGTTGTGACCCTCCAGACGTGATGTTCTCCACACACTCCTTTGTGAAATTCATTTATGATATCCTTTTTTTCAGGTTCTGTTAGGAAACGTAGAAAAAAACCTAGAAGATATTTCCAGTACAGTTGACCTTTGATAATAAAGTATTTAATTATGTGCAGTTTCAATGTTCTTGCTTTTGATGGAGTCGTGTCACTCTGGCACTGAAGGGTAAGGAGATATGAAATGATATCATGATACTAGTCAGAGGAAGAAAAATTATCCTCGATATGGAATGTAGGGGTTTGATCATCGAGTTATCCTATGTTTGGAATATATCCATGTGATTTTAGACGATTTATCCCAAATGCTCTGAAATTCAATTCTACCAATAATTTTTCTAGACACTAAACTTTTACCAGCTTGGTCGGTTTTACTCCTAGATCGAACTCCTAAATTTTGGATAACCACCGACCTCTCCTACCATGACTGTTTCTCTCTACCAACATATATTTGACAGAGATTGTTGGTACATAGGTGATTATTTTGGAATGCAATACATATCTCCTGAAATCTTTGAGAGCTTTCACCATCGCGTAAGCTTTTTTTTCTAGTATATTGTATCTCAATTTGGCGTCTCTGAGACTTTTACTGAAAAAAGGCTATAGGTTTCACAAAACCTTCTTCATTCTTTTGTAGGAGTACAACTATGATAGTATGTTCTGATGTGAAAGAGAAGATCAGGAATTCCTTAGTATAGTCAGGACTAGCTAATACTGGAGCTTCACTTATAGATTTCTTAATTAATTCGAACGACGCTTTAGCTTCGGCAATCCATTTGATTTAATTGTCTTTCTTCAGCATATCTGTGATCAATTTGACAATTTCAACAAAGTTAGGGGTAAACCTTCTTAAAAAAATTGTTTTACCTAAAAAAAACTAAATTTATTTTTTATTTCTAGGAATGTTTATTTTGTCGATAGCCTCAATTCTCTTGGGATTGACCTTGATTCCATATTTTGAAACTATATGAACCAGAAGTTTTCCTTCTTGCATAGAAAAATGAGACTTTTTAGGGTTTAGAGACAAACCGAACTTTTGAAATTTCTCAAAGGTTTGTTTGAGATGGACCAGATGTCCTACATCAAAATTCGAGAAGATTGTAAGATCATCTAAATAAATAACAACAAACTTATATATCTCACAAATGAAAGCTATATCCATTTCTCTCTGGAAAGTGGCCCCTACATTCATTAAACTAAATGGAATTTTATCATACATGAAATTTCCCCATGGAGTAGTGAATGCAGTTTTTTATTTATCATCTTCATCGACAACAATCTGGTTATAACCTGAGAAGCCATCGATCATCGACATTCTTTTTGCTCCGACTACTTTTTCCAAAACATGATCAATTTTTGGCAGCGGGTAGTTATCCTTCAGGGATGACCGATTTAAATTTATGAAATCTACGCAAAGCCTAATTTAACCACTTTTCTTCCTGACAGGTACCAGATTTGCTACCCATTTAGAATACCTAAGTGGAACGATAATATTTGCGTCAAGAATCTTCTTGACTTCTCTTTCTATTACAGGTAAGAGGATAGGATTTATATGCTTCATATTTTGTCTAAAATTTTTTATACCATGCTTAAAAGGAATCTTATGTTCAATCACAGAGGTATCATAAGTTTTTAAATCATTGTAGGACCAGACAAGGATGTCTTTGTACTACTTAAGAAATCTATCATATTTACTCTTCGCCTGAGCTAGAAGGTATTTAGATAACTTGACTATCTTAGGTTCCTCTTTAGTTCTTATGTCACAGTATTCAACCTCCTCAGGTTGAGGTCCTAGGGTAGATTTCAAGGGTATGTAATATTTGTTAAACAACCTCTCTAATGGTATCATACCTCTAGGGATCTGATTGTTCTTAAGTACAAGCATTTGATGATTCATGACCTTATCTTGGAAATTTTCGAGCTCTTCACCTTCTTGCATGATCCAGATAGGATCGTTCTGGTTATTTTGATCTATATGAGTCTTGGAGAATTCATCAACCATTTCTATAAATTGTTTAATATGCTCGTCATCTTCGAAGACCTTCCATTGTTGCACATTTTTTGGGACTGAAGGTCTGTGTCTCATTTCTATATGATACTTCATCTTTAGGTCAGTAGGAAGAATAAATGTCGCAGTTTCTTTGGCCAAGGAGTTTTCCTATTGATTTTCCATTCTGGGAATGTGATGAATGTTAAAAGATGAGAAGAAATTCTCAATCAGATCCCAGGAACAATTTCTATATGACCTCAGCCTTCAACGTTTGGCTTGATATTGCTTCTTTATTTATTTTATGATAAGTTCTACGTCACCCTAAACTATTATATTCTCAATTTTTAGTTTCTTAGCAGCCTCTAATCCTAAGACCAGAGCCTCGTACTCACAGACATTATTAGTATGATAAATTTCCCATTGCAATCTGTATGAAAATGGGATGATGTACTCATCTCCAGGTGAAAAAAACAACACTCCATCTCCTACCCCTTCGTAGGACGAAGCGCCATCAAAAAAAAAATTCCATACTCCCTCCCTATTATTTACACTTTTCTGTGGTTTTTTCCATTTTTTTGTTTTCTTCTTCTATGCAATCTTCAAAATCATCATCTAATGATAAAATACAATTTCCTAGATCCTAATATGCAACATAGACTGGATAATTATTTAGGTTTTGAGGGTCACTTACAGTATATGCCAGTCTAGTCTCTCTGTATAGTCGAGTAAATTGTCCACCGAAAATTGGGATCATAGAGTATGTCATGTCCAGTTTAATTGATCCTCCAAGATTTTCACCCCAAGACCTTGATAAAAACATTCCATACTTGGCAAACATGTCACCAACAACTACATCCATAAGAATACTCTTTATAGGAATCTGTGCAAGATTCACTACTATATCCTTCATCATGCCCAAACACTTAACCTTCCTGGAATCAAAAGAATATAAGTCCTGATATGGTATGGTTCTTTCAAGGCCAAACTTTTCCATGATAACTTTAGGCATTAAGTTGTGAGAATCCCCAGAATCTAACATGCAATTATGAAGTAGGTGATCATGCACAGTTACGATAATATAAAAGGGAGCTACAAAATCCTTAACATTTTTAATGTGCAGACCAAACATAATCATCGGTATTTCATCTTACAAATTTATCATGTCTGCATGAGATTCAATATCAGAAGAATTTATCATCTTAGCAATCTGTTTTTTATAAATTGGATTCTTAGCGATCTCAACCAGAGGCATGGGAATTTTAATATTATTTATTTCATTTTCTAAACTAAAAACTCCAGTTGCTTTGTCTCTTTCTATGGTTGTATATTGTGATTAATTATTATCTGTTTTATTGGTTTGTGTTGCTCGGGTTTCAACTATTTTGTTTTGGGTAGGTTGTTTTTCAACTAGTGGTTTAGTAACAACCACCTCATTCGCTTTGTTTCTTGATAAAATCTTTTTTTGTGGACCATTCACAGTATTCATTTCTATGGGCCTCGAATTATACTTATGTTGAAGCTCGACCATTATGGAGTCAGCAATTCCTTGATATGCAAACTCTCTCAGATTATGTATACTTTGTTCATTACTAGACATGGGCTCTTGGCCTAGAGATATTTAGTAGTCTTGTCTAGTTATATGAGTTTATTGGTCTTCATCACTAAGATTGTTCTTATCCTCTTCTAACCCCTCATAATTATGCATATCATCTCCTATAAAATTTTATGATTTAAACGAAGCTTGTATCTTTTGATCTTTATTTTTTATTTGTCTCTGCTAGGTCTGGGAGTTAGGGTTTCTCCTGAAATATTTTCTAGCAAATGGATCAGGTTTAGCTTGGTCTAGTTCCATTCTAGATATTTTATTTGAAAAGTCTTTTATTATCTTAGCCATAACATCCATTTTTTCTTCTATGGATTTTCCATATCTGGAGGGTCCTTCTTGTTCTTTGAAGCGTCTAGTTTCCTTGGTCCCCGTCTCAACCTTGGATTTTAGTTTACCCGATGCCATCATGTTTGAATCGATTTCTATGCTGTCATCTTGCATTCCCATGAGGGTGGAAGATCTTCTTTCCCTTAAAAGTAGGGCAAAGTCGGGCTCAAAATCCCCTGCAAAAGTCATTTTAACTGCGGGTTGAGAGGGTTTAACTTATGCTGGAATCTTATGATAGAGTTTGTTAAACCTATGGATGAAATCTAGGACCGACTCAAAAAAAAAAAATTCTGAGATCCCCAAACTCTGTTAGGTAGTATAAGTGGTATTTATTTTCTCTCCACTGTCCTAAAAAAGAGTTTTCTAAATCATCATAACACCTTAGGGATCCTGTCAGGAGTCCCCGAAACCATATTCTTACATTTACTTTAAATGTTTGCACTAAAAGCCTGGAATAAACATTTCCGTGCTCAATACCAAGGATATCATCGAATTGGTCGAAAAAGGTGATGTGCTATGTAGTCGTTAAATCTCCTTCCCCTGTAAATTTTGGTAAATTCTTCATGTAATTTTCTGGTAAGTCGTGAAGGATGGGGGGGAGGACCAAAGGAGAATATATGGTTGCTACTTTGGAAAAAATCCTAGGGGATGGAGGTTGTCCTTGACCACCTCCTCCTCCACTAACACCACCTCCTCTGGCACCACCTCCCCATCAACCTCTGGTGCCACCTCCTCCAACAAAAGCCATAGGGAGCCTAGGGGATGAACTTCGAGAGTTAAAAAGAGGGTTTTTGAAAACTTCTAGGGACCGAAGTGGTGACCTTTCAAATTCCTCAGGATATGGAGAAGGGAAATATGAAAAATGATCGTTAGGAAATGTAAATTCTAGAAGAGGGGGGAAAGGAAAATGTGGACTGGTTTCCTCAGACTTGCAATAGGGGTAAATCAGAGAACCGACAGGAGACGAGTCAAGGTATATAATGTGTTTTTCAGGGTTTTGTAAAATCGAAACCTTTACTTCTGGCGAAGATGGGGTAGACCGAAAATTAACAATTGCGGGTATAGAAGAGGTTTTTTTATTCAGACTATTTGGAGTATCAAAAGGGTCGATTTCACTCTTTATTTTGGGTATGTTTACCTCTGGGTTCTTACAACTAACATCGGTCTTGCTAGTTGAGGCCTCCGCAAAGGGTGTTCATTTAAAATTCTCTGAAGGAGTTAATTCTTCAACCAGAACCTTAGTATTGACTTGGGTAACTTTTGTTTGGTATTTTTTACCTGCCGATGAATCCATGATGTATGTCGACTTGTATAAAGGAGAAGGTTTCCATTTGGATTTCTACAATTGGTATCCTATGACTTCCTTGGTCAAGTTGTCTGATAACATCTTGGCCCAGTTGAAAGAGTCGCCTTTGGCTACTTCATGCATAATCAGTGTCCATGCAAATAGAAAATGAGAGGAGTCATTTCTCCTAAATATCTTGCATAGCATCATAGCCACATAGATCATATGGGTGTCTAATGATGATGTGGCATATATGTCGTTGGTGTCGGCTCTGAATTTATTAGGGTGCCCCCACTAGTCCTTGATTAAATCATGGTAGTTTTCCCATATTGTGTGCACTCTTGTTGGTAAAAATCCATTAGGAATGAAACATTGTAATTGTATTTAAAAACGAGGGATAATTTATACATTACTTGTATATGCTTCGGTTGAAAATACCCAACAGAAACTTTATGTGAATTGCAAATCATCCTGGTTGAAATGTTGACATTCTCGAGGGCCCATCCTATCATGTCGCTATACGGCATGAGCCTCGATCACACATCTATTTTGTGTAGCTATGACTCAACTATATCCCTGAGTTTAGTCTCAAGAGTTTCGGTTACTTCATCCCCTAAGTCCTCTAAGCAATTTATTATGTCGTGCTCTAGAATATCAAACACCTGTGTCCATGATTTTACAGTATTGATGGCCCTTGGTGAGGTGTTTGATAACACATATGTGTTCGGGTTTGTGCTCTCCCCAGTTGCTTTAGCCATTTTTTGCGGAACCATTATATTAATGAAATCAGAACTGTGTTACATGTTACAGGAGAATGTGTGATCTTATCAGTTGGCTAAAACTTGTTATTCTCCTAGAATGAAGATGGAATTCAAAATCAAATATTCTCATTCACCTTAAGCATATTGAATTACGAATGCCTTTACTGACAAAAAATTCATTTACCTTAATGAGAATATCTAGGTGGCAATCTGCAATCAATATTGAAATCATTTCCATAGATTTGTGATTAAATTCATTAATATTGGTGGTTCACGATCGAGGAGTTGGATAAAATAGGTCTGAAATTTCCCGAATCGTGAGTTGACGAAAGATTAATTATGAGATAATATTGTTTAATGTATTAATTAATTGTGCTTAACTTTAAACATTTTTGGCTATTCGAACTTCGATATTTTAATGGTAACTTGAGATTGAATCCCTGAAACCTGAAACTATGAACTGATTAATTATTGGATAATCATTTTTTAGTTTTAATTAACCCCATTTAAGTTTGAAATGTTTTGGAAATTCGGACTTAGGAATTTTCAAGATGTGATGGATGACAAACGTCCGAACTTCCGAAGTGTGAAGTTATTAACTGTCTTTAATTGAGATTAACTCGATTAATTAAGATTTGATACTTTGGGATTTCCCTGCTTCGTGGATTTGCAATTTAGTTTGTCATTATATTTTCGAAAGGCTATCACCTATGGTGATGTGTCAAATATGATGTCATTTCAGGTGACGTGTCGATACCAGGGGGTTCCATTTATCAATTAGAATCATGTGAATCCTTAAATGAAAATATCATGGAATGGTGCCACGTGTTGAGTCATGGAAGATTCAAAATGTACATGTGTACCATGACTCGTGTCTTTCAAAGGTTGGTGAAAAAGAGATAACAAATAAATCAGGTTTCAGGCTTTTTAAAGTTATGACTTGTTGAAATGCCCGAAGCACGAAGCTCCGAAATGGATTTTTGGTGATTTAACTCTTTAACCATTTGGCGTCTCCAAAAATTTGAATATATTTAAGGTCGTTCGATTAGATGGAAGACTTCATCAATGACGTATATTACGCACGCCTTATTCTTATTTAACCAAGAATGAAGTTTATTTAAAGTCCAAAAGTTTAGAAAAATATATATGTTCCAACATAGGCTCCATTTGGGGATCACGTCTTCCTACGAGGTGTGGAAGAATGGTAGACCAAGTGCCTTTATTGGGTAAATGTATTCACATTGTTTTCCTGGGAAACAACTTTGGGAAAAATTCAATTAGAGAAAAATCGGATTTCAGCCGAGTCTCAGAAAGCCTTCGAAACATGATCCATTATTTATCTCAAGTTAGCCTATTGATATGTTTCCTTTTCCAGAAAATGTGTTTAGATTTGTTCGGGATAATCAAAACAAATTTAAATGAACTATTGGACTTTAGTCAATTTTGTTCGCATCAAGGAAAAGTGATTTTAATGATTTATTCAGGGAATCCTTGGTCGATATAGAATGGTATTACTTCACTACCAGTGAGCCTATTCAGTACCCCGATGAAGTTATCTACAATTCCCATTGAATTTCCTTTCACCACTTCAAATAGCATTTTTTCATTTTATTTGAGATGAGGGAAATCATTTTATGAATTTCCTTTCATCATCTCTTTTTGGACGAAAATGGGGAAACGATTTTATGAATTTCCTTTCATTATTTGTCTTGGAATAGATGGGGGCAATCATTTTATGAATTTCCTTTCACCATCTGTCTTATATGATATTATAATTTTGAAGTGGGGGAAATCAATTTGTATGTATCATATTGGGATTATATTTTCTCAAGATTTAACAATGAAGGTCTGTCAACCATTTTTTATTGTACTATGAGCTACTTCTCTCACGATCTTCAAAACATCTTTACCTGTAAGGAGGATCTTAGGGGAATTTTATTTTCCAGGGATTTTCCTTGAGCGAACTAATCAGTTTAAATCTGTTAGAAGGGCTAAATTTGTCAGGATTAGCCTAAACATACTTTCTTTCAGTTAAAATCAAAGGAATATAAATATTTTTACCTAATATCGCTTTGAAGATCTGGTTTTTTATTCTTTCTAAGTCAAAGCAAAATTATTTCTTTCTATGAGGGTTTAAGGCTAGATAGTAGAAATCATAAAAGAGTAAAAACTCAAATATAGGCAAAGTGAAAATAGAATGAGGAGAGAGAGGGTTTGCAACGAGATCTCATTTCCACATAAGTTCACTTCTTGATTATCAAGCTCTTCTTATATTTTATTTTTGTGTTATTTTCAGTTGATTCAGAAATTTATATTATTTATATATCTCTGATATTTGATCAAGAGATTATGTTTACGAGAGAAGAACCTTTTTTATATCCAATAGGATTTCTTTCAAAATTTCTAGCTTAAACAATAAGTGTAAAAGTTCATACCTCAATTTTTATTTACATTTTCAATCAAACCAACTGTTAATTTATCACCTGTTTTGAGAGAAATATATGTTCTGAAAACTAAGCGTTAGATTCCGCTACCTCCTTATTTCTCATCTGACAATAAGTATTATGTAGGATCATGAAAAGAAATAAGCAGAGAGTTCTACAGAGTAGGAATGATATGCAATACATATATTTTATTTTTTAGTTTCGAAATATCAGATAAAATTAGGTTTATTTAAAAAGAAAAAGTAGAATGCAAGTAACCTATGAAGGAAAAATGAAATTGTGAAAGTAAAAAAAAAACAAATTGGTATATAAAATGGTACTGTGAAACATGTTTATTTCATAAAATGTTAGAGATAACATTCGTTGATAGGGGAGTCAAAATTTTTCTCGTCTAGATACTCCAGTAGGAATGAATTCTTCCCCTCTGTAGATGTGATCCTAAACGGTTCGAACCAGAGGTGATCAAACTTACCGTGTTTTCCCGCATCTTCTTTTCTAGCATCCCTTTTTAAAACTAGATCACCGGGAATGAACTCCCTGTCTTTCACTTTTTTATCAAAAAGGGATTTCATATTATCTTGATATTTTTGAAGTATGTCATCAACTTCAGCCCTATTTTGTTGGACTTCAATTATCTAGCTAATCCTCCTTGTTATGTCATTCGGTTCTTCGTTTTCATCTTTCCACGTCTTCATTACTGGAAGAGATAGATTAATAGGAAGGACAATGTCAGTTCCATAAACCATTTGGAAAGGAAACATACCTATTGATTTCTTAATGCCAATCTGGTTTGCCCATAAGAAATATTTTAGGTAAACATGCCAAGCCTTGTTATTCTCCGTTAAAACTTTATTGATTATATTCATCAAACTTTTGTTGGACGATTCGATCAACCCATTTACCTGAGGATAATAGGTTGTAGAATGTCCTAGAACAATGTTGTATTTTTGAAAAAAGCTTATCATTGCCATAGATTTGAACGCTTGAGCGTTGTCTGTAACTATTTTTTTAGGGGAAATCAAATATGGACAGAATGTTTTCCTCCAAAATTTTTATGACTACTGACTCTGTGGCATTCTTAGTTGTAATGGCCTCCACCCATTTCGTGAAATAATCGATAGTAGTTAAAATCCATTTATGTTGGGCGCTCAACTGTCGGTGTATTTATCTGATGAAGTCTAGAACCCATTGTTGAAAAGGATACTCTGTATTCACTGGCATCAAAGGTAGTGCAGGGAGCTTTTGCTTTCCAAAGAACAGTTGGAAAGGGTTGCAGGCTTTGACCTTAGCATTCACATTAGTAAATAACTTTGGTCAATAATATTCATCTCTCAGGATCTTGTAGGTCATGGTCGTCTAGGCATGATGTCCTCCACACACTCCTTTGTGAAATTCATTTATGACATCCTCGGTTTCAGGTTCTGTTAGGCAACGTAGAAAAAAACCTGGCGGATATTTCTAGTAAAGTTTACCTTTGATAATGCAGTATTTAACTGCATGTATTTTCAATGTTCTTTCTTTTTATGGAGTCATGTCACTCAGGCACTGAAGGGTGAGGACATATGAAACGATATCATGATACCAGTCAAAGGAAGGAAATTTATCCTCGATATGGACTGTAGGGGTTTGATTGTCAAGTTCTCGTATGTTTGGAATATATCCATGTGATTCTAGATTATTTATCCCAGGTGCTCTAAAATTTGATTCTACTAATAATTTTTCCAGACCCTAACCTTTCACCATTTTGGTCAGTTTTACTTCTAGATCGAACTCCTGAATTTTGGCTAACCACTAGCCTCTCCTACCATCATTGTCTGGTTGTACCAATATATCTTTGAAAGATATTGTTGGTACATAGGCGATTATTCTGGAATGCAATACATACGTCCTAAAATCTTTGAGAGCTTTCACCATTGTGTAAGCTTTTTTTTCCAGTATATTGTATCTCAATTCGGCGTCTCTGAGACTTTTACGAGAAAAGGCTATAGGTTGCTCGAAAGAGAAGATTAGGAATTCCTTAGTATAGTCACGACTAGCTTATACTGGAGCTTCACTTATAGCTTTCTTAATTTGTTCGAATGACTCTTTAGCTATGGAAGTCCATTTGATTTCACCATCTTTCTTCATCATATCTATGATCAATTTGACAATTTCAGAAAAGTTAGGGATAAACCCTTTTAAAAAAATTATTTTACCTAAAAAAGACAATTTTTTTTTTATTTCTCGGAATGCTTATTATGTTGATAGCCTTGATTCTCTTGGGATTGACCTTGATTCCATCTTTTGAAACTATATGACCCAGAAGTTTTCCTTCTTGCATAACAAAATGAGACTTTTTAGGGTTTAGAGACAAACCAAATTTTTTACATTTCTCAAAGGTTTGTTTGAGATGGACCAGATGTTCTAAATCATAATTAGAGAAGACTTTTAGATCATCTAAGTAAATAAAAAAAAACTTATATCTCTCACCAATGAAATCTATATTCATTGCTCTCTGGAAAGTGGCCCCTATGTTCATCAAACCAAACAATATTTTATCATACATGAAAGTTCCCCATGGAGTAGTGAATGCAATTTTTTCTTTATCATCTTCATGGACAACAATCTGGTTATAACCTGAGAATCCATCGATCATCAACATTCTTTTTTCTCCAACTAATTTTTCCAGAACATGATCCATTTTTGGCAGTGGGTAGTTATCCTTCAGGGATGACCGATTTAAATTTCTAAAATCTACGCAAAGCCTAATTTCTCCAATTTTCTTCTTGACATGTACCAAATTTTGCAACGAGATCAGAATACCTAAGTGGAACAATAATCTTTGTGTCAAGAAGATTCTTGACTTATATTTCTATTATAGGTAAGACGATAGGATTTATCTACCTCATCTTTTGTCTAAAAGGTTTGATACCATGCTTCAAAGGAATCTTTGTTGGCATGTTTTTAGACAGAAGGAAGAGTATTTGTTTGTCATTGATGGCAAGCATAGCCCGATGATGATGAAAAAGAGAAAGTGGCAATACCAACAGCGCAACAATGATTGCATGATGAAAAAGAGAAAGTGGAAAGACCAGTAGCGCAACGATGATTGCATGGTAGAAAATCCTGAAATGCAAAAGGACAGAGCATGTCAAATAACTCCATTTCGGAGTTTCGCAGACCAGGAAAATGGAGTTTCGGATACCCGGTGTTGGAAGTGTAGAAACACTTCACCATAGGAGTCCCGAACTTGGGAAATTCCAAACACCAAAATCCCAAATCAGGCACAACGAAGACTTGTGAATTCGCGATATATTCCTAACCATCGGATCAAGGATTGATCTGGACCATTGATCAGACAAGACAAAGGCCTGTGAAGTTTTTATAAGATCTGGACCTTTGGGTCCATAGGACACGTGGTGAAAGATCATCATTTCGCTAACTGGAAATTCAAAGGAATGGGGTTCCTTAACCTCTCAAATTCATGACATGAAAAATTCTGAAGTGTTGAAATGTGAAAAACACCTTTTGGTGTAAGTTTCGGTTACCGGGAGATTTAGAAGTTAAGAGTCGAAACTCTCAACCATAGGAATCCTGAAGTCACGAAATGTGAAACCCCAAAATCCCGAAACAGGCACATCTACTAAAATTTCGGATACCAGGAGTTGGAGAATTCAAGAGTCAAGACTCTTCATCACAGGAGTCCCAAAGTCGTGAAATGTGAAATCACAAAATGTCAAAGACTCCATACCAGAGGTTCGGATACCGGGAGTTGGAGAAGTCAAGGACTCTCACGACAAGAAGCCCAAAATTGCGAAGTGTGAAAAATCAAAAAGTTGATCTGACTCCATTTCGGAGTTTCACAGACCGGGAGGTGGAGTTGTCAAGAGCTCTCACATCAAGAGTGTCGAAATCAAGAAATGTCGAAATCGAGAAATGTCGAAATGTGAAATCGTGAAATGCTGAAATGTGAAATAGTGGAAGGTGCTAACAACTAAACTCCATTTCAGAGATCGTGACTTGGAAAGTCAAGATGCTTGCATCTGAAATTTGCGACATGTGAAATTGCGAAATTCTGAAATGAGAAATGCCAAAATGATCGAAGCTATTCTAGCTAAGCTCTTCTTTCAGAGTTTCAAGGTTCGCGACATGAAGTGTCAATTTATCTCATCACAAGGAATGCCGAAATGCCAAAATGTCGAATTGCGAAATGGAAAAATAAGCACGATATCCATTATTTAATCCAATGTTGTAGGTAAACTTGAATATGATCGAAGGGCTACTACTCCATCTCACAGTTAATTGAATAGTTACAAATCAGTTAGCAAAATTGATTCATGATTCTTGATCAGTTGGTGTTTCAATTACTGTTACGTTTTCTTTGCCTAAGAATATTTGAAGTGTAAGTGTCGTTATTGTTGTGTATAAAAGAAGAACATAGATATTGTGCATTGTTGGTAGTCGGGACTGAAAAAGGAGTTGAACTGTAAAATTGAAAAACTATAGCATGTGCAGTGTGAAGAAATCTCAGAGAGAAGGAACAGAGGCTGAACAAAAGATAAAAGGTGAAGAGATCAGATTTTTCACATATTAAAGAGGATGAGAAGGACAAAGAAAGAACAGATGGACAGAGACAGCAAGTCAAGCCAAATATGAACATAGCAGAAGAATAGTGTAGCAGAGAAGAGTTGCAGAACAATGTAGAATTGGTAAGAATTGATATATCTGTGTGTTGGTTATTCAATCATTTATTTGTAATTCGGGAGGTAGGGAGGTGCTAGGGAGGATTTTTTTCCTCAAAGTTTCAAGTGGGTTCTTGAACACAGGGAGTTGTAGCTTCCATCTAGTTGCAACCATAAAAACCAAGGTGGCAAGGTGGTGCAAGGGAGAACAAGTGTTCTCTGTTATACAGGTTGGAGCCTATGTAATTGGAAGTAGGTGCTTCCATCCAGTTGGTGCTGGAACACTCAGGGAGTTGTTGCTTCCTTCTAGTGGGTGCTAGAGAAACCAGAGAGTTGGTGCTCTCAAACAAGTTGGAGCTTGTAAAACAAAGGTAGTAGCCTCACATTGAGTTGGTGCACAATTATAGATGATGTACATAACTTAAAAGACTACCTATCATTTCGAAGAAGAAGAGGTTTTCTCCCTTTATGGGTTTCCTCGTGAAAATCTGTCTCTGTGTATATCTTATGTTTGACTGATGCTCATTATTTATGTTTTCCACATGTTGTGTAATATTGATGATCACTTGAAGAAAGTTTAAGAATTGTTTAATTTAAATTAAAAGTGTTTAAGCACAGTAACAACTAATTCACCCCCTTGCCTCTCAATTGTCTTAGTAATTTCAACAATCTTATGTTCAATCATATAGGTATCATAAGTTTTTAAGTCATCATAGGACCACGAAAAGATGTCTTTGTACTTCTTAAGCAATTCATCATATTTACTCTTCACCTGAGCTGGAAGGTATTTAGATAACTTGACTATAGTAGGTTCCTCTTTAGTTCCTATGTCATAGTCTTCAACCTCCTCGGGTTGGGGTCATAGGGTAGATTTCAAGGGTATGTCATCTTTGTTAAACAACCTCTCTAAGGGCATCAGACCTATAGGGATCTGATTGTTCTTAAGTACAAGAATTTGGTGATTCACAATCTTATCTTGGAACTTTTCAAGCTCTTCACCTTCTTGAATGATCCAGATAGGATCATTCAGTTCTCTTGATCTATATGAGTCTCATAGATTTCATCATCCATTTCTAGAAATTGTTTAATCTGCTTGTCATATTCAAGGACCTGCCATTGTTTCACATTATTTTGGATTGAAGCTCTATGTCTCATTTCTATATGATACTTTAGCTTTAGGACAGTAGGCAAAATAAATGTTACAGCTACTTTGGCTAAAGAGTCTGCCCGTTGATTTTCCATTATGGGAATGTGATGAATGTTAAATGATGAGAAGAAATTCTCAATCAAAACCCAGGCACAATTTCTATATGACCTCATCCTCGGATGTTTGGCATGATATTGTTGCTTTATTTTTTTTATGATAAGTTTTGCATCACCATAAACTATTAAATTCTCAATTTTTAGTTTCTTGGTGGCCTCTAATCCTAAGACCATAGCCTCGTAATCACATAAATTATTAGTATAATCAATTTCCCAATGCAATATGTATGAAAAGGGGATTACGTACTCATCTTTGGGTGAAACAAACAACACTCTAGCTCTTGCCCCTTCGCAGGACGAAGCGTCATCAAAAAATATTTCCCATACTCCCTCCCTATTATTTACACTTTTCTATGGTTTTTCCATTTTTTTGTTTTCTTCTTCTATACAATATTCAAAATCATCATCTAATGATAAAATACAATTTCCTAAATCCCGATCTACAATATAGACTGGATAAATATTTGGGTTTTGAGGGTCACTTACAGTATATGCCAGTCTAGTCTCTCTGTATAGTTGAGTAAATTGTCCACCAAAAATTGGGATCATAGCGTATGTCATGTCCAGTTGAAGTGATCCTCCAAGATTTGTGCCCCAATACCTGGATAAAAGCATGCCATACTTGGCAGGGAATTTGGCAACAACTACATCCATAAGAATACTCTTTATGGGAATCTATGCAAGATTCACTACTAGATCCTTGATCATGCCCAAACACTTAACCTTCCTTAAATCAAAAGAATACAAGTCCTGATATGGTATGGTGATTTCAAGGCCCAACTTTTCCATGATAAATTTAGGCATTAAGTTGTGAGAAGCCCCAAAATATAACATGAAATTATGAAGTAGGTGATCATGCACAGTTAAGGTAATATAAAAAGGAGATACATAATCCTTAACATTTTCAATGTGCGGACCAAACATAATCGGTGGTCTTTCATCTTGTAGATTTATCACATCTGCATGAGATTCAATATCAGAAAAATTTATCATCTTAGCAATCTATTTTTTTTTAAATTGGATTCTAAGCGAGCTCAAACAGAGGCATGGGAATTTTAATTTTATTTACTTTATTTTCTAAACTAAAACCTCCATTTGCTTTGTCACTTTCTTTTGTTGTAGCTTGTGCTTCATTATTATCTATTTTCTGGGTTTGTGATGCATGGGTTTCAACTGTTTGGTTTTGGGAAGGTTGTTTTTCAACTAGTGGTTTAGTAACAACTGCCTCATTTGCTTTGTTTCTTGATAAAATCTCTTTCGGTGGGCCATTCACAGTATTTGTTTCTCTATGCCTCAAATTATACTTATGTTGAAGCTCGACCATTATGGAGTCAGCGATTCGTTGATATGCAGACTCTCCCAGATTATGTATACTTTCGTAGTCTTGTCTAGTTAGATGAGGTTCCTGGTATTCCTCACTAAGATTGGTCATATCCTCTTATAACCCCTCATGATTATGCATATCATCTCCTATAAAATTTTCTTATTTAAATGGAGCTTGTATATTTTGATCTTCGTTTTTTATTTTTCTTTGTTGGGTCTAGGGGTTAGGGTTTCTCCTGAAATATTTTCTAACAAATGGATCAAGTTTAGCTTGGTATACTTCCATTATAGAGATGTTATTTGACAAGTCTTTTATTATCTTAGCCGTGTCGTCCATTTTTTCTTCTGTAGATTTTCCAGCTCTGGAGGGTCCTTCTTGTTCTCTAAAGCATCTAGGTTCCTTGCTCTCTATCTAAACCTTGGATTTTAGTTTACCCTATTCCATCATGTTCGAATCGATTTATATGGCCTCATCTTGCATTCCCGTGAGGGTGGCATATATTCTTTCCCTTAAAAGTAGGGAAAAGTCGAGCTCAAAAGCCCCTGCAAAAGTCACTTTAGTTGCAGGTTGAGAGGGTTTAACTTCTATTGGAATCTTATGATAGAGTTTTTTAAACCTATGGGTGAACTCTAGGACTGACTCAAAATTATTTTTTCTCAAAACCTCAAACTCCGTCAAATGGTACAAATGGTCTTTGTTTTCTCCCCATCGTCTTAAACAATCATTTTCTAAATCATCATAAGTTCTTAGGGATCCTGTCGAGAGTCCCCGAAACCAAATTCTTACTTGTCCTTCAAACATTTTCACTAAAATCTTGGAATAAACATCTCATCGAATTGGTTGAAAAAGGTTATGTGCTCTATAGCTGTTAAATATCCTTCCCCTGTAAATTTTGGTAAATTATTCATGTAATTTTTAGGTAAGTCATGAAGGACGAGGGAGAGGACCAAAGGAGCGTATCTGGCTACTACTTTGGAAAAAATCCTAGGGGTGGATTTTTTCCTTAACCACCTCCTCCTCCACCAGCACCACCTTCTCCAGCACCACCTCCCCCTCCACCTCTGTCGCCACCTCCTCCAACAGAAGCCATTGGGAGCCTGAGGGATGAACTTTGGGAGTTAAAAAAAGGGTTTTTGAAAACTTCTAGGGACTAAAGTGGTGACCTTTCAACTTCCTCGAGATATTGTGAAGGGAAATCTGAAAAATGATCGTTAGGAGATGCAAAGTTTAGAAGATGGGGGGGAAGGAAAACGTGGACTGGTTTCCTCGGATTTGTAAGAGCTATAAATTGGTGAACCGACAGGAGACGATTCAAGGTATATAATGTGCTTTTCAGGGTTTTGTAGAACCAAAACCTTTACTTAGGTGAGGATGGGGTAGATAGAAAATTAATGACCGTAGGTATAGAAGAGGTTCTTTTATTCATATTGTTTGGAGTATCAGAAGGGTCGATTTCACTCTTTATTTTGGATGTGATTACCTCTGGGTTCTTACAGATAACATCGGTCCTTCTAGTTGAGGCCTCCATAGAGGGTATTCATTTAAAATTCTCTTCGAGAGTTAATTCTTCAACCAGAACCTTAGTATTGACTTGGGTAACTTTGGGTTGGTATTTTTTACCTGTCGCTGTAGTAGTCGACTTGAGGTATCCCTTTGGTTTTAAAAACCTTTCGGGATTGGATATAGGTGTGGCCTGTTTTTTGTCTGGGTTCTTTCTGGTATTCTTTCAACCGAATGCCAATTTATCTGTGGTGGAGTCGCCAAGTGAAAGATAAAAATTATCCTTAATGCAGTATTCAATCCTTGTTCACTATCAAAGAGAGAATGTTACCTTATCGTTTTCCGAGGGAAAAATAACTTCGTTTCTCCATCCTCAGCAATGATGCCAAAAATATTTTGTTCTAGAGATTAAACATAAGGCTCAAAGGATAATTTTAGTCATCGGGAAATTTTATTAGAGTTTTTTTTAAAGTGCTTTTTCTACCTTAGTTACATGAGGTCGTATTTCATGTTTGAGTCAAAATTGTAATATTGAATGGAGCGAGAGAAAGATACAAAACTATGAAAAAAATCAAGGCATCAATTACTGAAGAGTCCCACCTTGTTGCAGTAGAAGAAAAGAGATAATGTAACCTTGAATAAATTATAAAATGTTGGAATCTATACAGAAAACAGGTCTTAATTTACTCAGAGTAAATGAAGAGGAAAAGATGCTTACCTAATAAATCATTGATGCAAATGAGATTACAATAGTAGTTGTACTAAACTGAAATAAAACATTTATCAATGAATACATAAAGGAATGCTGAGAATTGGAAAACAGAGAAACACATAACCCAGATTTAACAAAACTTGGAATCTTTGTTTGCACTTGTATTAATTCTCTATAAGGAGAGTTTTCTCTATTAGAATCAGCAAGAAGCAGCCTGAGATAAGTCTTTGATCGATGTATATATACAAAATGGTCTCAACCCAAAATGGTTGGAATTATCATAATTTAATAGTAGTAAATATTACAATATGCAAAACTGAAAGGTTCCATTAGCATTTTCTTTGTCTCTTCGCTTGTTGGAAAAGACATTTCTTCTCGTCCTTTAGCTAGGAAACAATTGGCATCTGATCATGATCTGTGTGAGTAGTATGTACATGTTGTCTTACTTGTTTCTATATGTGATTTCTTTCCCATATTCGACACACCAGATGCATATACTCACTAATTGTACCACCAACCTAGAAGGTTATGTTGCTTCATTTGCTTCAAAAATATATAGATTCTTTTCCACCTGAGGCAACCTCTCCTTTATCTTATTTTCTCACAAAGATGTGGCATATATATGCAAACTGGGATCTACTATACATTTTTTTATTTGGATAAGATAAATTTGGCTCATTTATTGGATGGTTGTCCAGGCTTCTTCTTTGATTGTCTTAGAATTTTGTTGATTCTTTCTTATGTCAATATACCCCAGGGCCTCGAGAATACTATATCCTTCAACATCAATCATCCCTTTGTCTAGTGAAGACAGTGCTTCTTCATAAGATTTATTTACCTCTTTGGCCAATCTTTTTCTTTCGGCCAGATTTGTTTCCCAGGCTTTCAAAATTATGTCACCTCGGGTTTTCTCAGACAGAGACAATCCAGGAACCTCGGATACATCATCTTTGGTATTAGTAAGACAACCTCCTGAAACTTAGCCTGAGTTTCAAGGTCTTCCCTTTATTTGATTTAAATTTTATTCAGGGAAAGGTCTACCACCCACTAACAATTTTGAATGGCTTCTACTTTCGTAAAAATATCTTGTTGGGATGATTCCATATTTTCATGCACTTTCAGTGCCTGAACTCAGAAATCTACCATCTCCAATATTGTACCTTCAGTCAAGTTTATTTTGGCTTGTAGTTTCTTGATCAATTCTTCATGTTGAGTGGCTAATTCTCTATTTCCATGTTCAAAATCAATATTCATTTGATTTCTCACATCTCGTTCCACGATCATCATCTGGTCTTGCAAGTGCCTTACCAATAGATTCCTCTGTTTCAGCTGCTCCACTAGGTTTTCTACTGAACACTGATTTGCCTTGGCAAAGGCTCCTAATGAGCCTGCCATTTCCTTGGAAAATGATGTATCATCTAAGACCTGTCCATCATACAACATTCTTTGAACTTTGATTCTTGCACCATCTTTTTGAGGCGTTTCTCTTTTAACTATGGCCCTCCTCGTCTTACTGAAAAAGAAGTCTGAAGGAGGCATTTCTTCAGCTGAAATAGGAGTAAGGTCCTTTATAAATATGACTTTGGCATTTGGATTTCCTTGACTTGATTGTAAAGGTGTTAATGACATAATGGGGTTACCTATCTCGGTGGATGATTGTTTCTCTATTGTGTTGGTAGCCGGTTTATTTGGTGTGGGCGGTGATGTATCCTGTCTCTTTTTTATCAAGGCTTCGAGTTGAGATTTTTCTTGATTACCCAGTGGATTTGATAATGCAGTATCCATTTTTTGTGTTAAAACTTCAACTTGCTTCAAATCTTCTTGAGTATCCTATTTGCTGGAACTTCCTGCCTCCAAACCTTGAGTTGTAGCTTCCTCTGTGGATGAAGGTATTATTGGTTCTCCCAGTAATACCTTAGGAAAAATATTCATTTTGTGCCTTTGTAAATGGTATAAACTGGCTAATTGATCTGGAGCCAGAGTTTCAACTCTACTCAACACTTCTTCATATGACCTGGCTCCTCTGAATATTTCGTCTTATGGGGAAAACTCATGCACATACTTCTTTAAGTTGTATTGATCCAGGTGAGTCTCCACAATATTTTGTGGATCGTGCCTCTTAAACTCAATATCAACTAACTTGATGTATTCTAGAGTCACATTTTCTACTTTCGAATGGCCAAAATCTAACAACGAAAACATACCAACCTAAAGAGGGAAGGTTGGCCATACCTTTTATTGGGTCGCTTTCATTTCTTTACAGATGCCCCTTGTTATGGTCTGATAAGCCACCTCTTAGCATACCAGCTGATCTGGTAAGAACTTTGGGAGAGCATGGGGGGGAACTGAGCACCCAAAAACCCTTATGTAGGAAAAATTTTCCTCAATATACCAGTCTGCTATTTTTCCTAGGTTGGCCATGATTTTATCTGAAATCCTGGGGGATGGGAAACCATATAGGGAGAAATGAATCAGCACCACTACGTAATGACATATTTTATAGAAGAAATCTTTGTATTTATCCTCCCACATCTTGGAGTGATAGAAATGTATGGGCTCGGCATTGGTCAGGGTCCAACTCCATCAAATCATAGGGAAATGAGTCATAAAATAGATGGAATCCATGATGTATGCCGACATGTAGAAAGGAGCAGGTTTCCCTTCGGATTTTGCCAATTGGTATCCTATTATTTCCTTGGCTAGGTTGTCTAATAACATCTTGGCCCAATTGAAAGAGTATCCTTTGGCTACTTTATGCATAATCGATGTACATGCCAATAGAAAATGGCAGGAGTCCTTTCTCCCTAATATCCTACATAGCATCATAGCCACATAGATCATATGGGAATCTAATGATGTTGTGGCATATATGTCGTGGGTGTCGTCTCTGAATTTCTCAGGGTTCCCCCACCAATCCTTGATTAAATCAGGGTATTTTTTCCCATACTGTGTGCACTCTTGTTGGTCAAACTCTAGTAGGAATGAAACATTGTAACTGTATTTACAAATGGGGGATAATTTATACATTACTTGTATATGCTCTGGTCGAAAAGACCCAACAACAACTTTATGTGAATTGCAAATGATCTTGGTTGAAATGTCAACATTCTCCAGGGCCCAGCCTATCATGTCTTTTTATGGCATGAGCCTCGGCCGCGTGGCTATTTTGTGTAGCTCTGACTCATCTATATCCCTGAGTTTAGTCTCATGAGTTTTGGTTACTTTATCCCCTAAGTCCTCTGGGCAATTTATCAGCTCGTACTCTAGAATATAAAACACTTGTGTCCATGATTTTATAGTATCGATGGCCCTCAGTGAGGTGACTGACAGGACATCTGTGTTCAGGTTTGTGCTCTCCCCAGCTTCTTTAGCCATTTTTCATGGTGCCATGATATTAATGAAATCTGCGAGAATGAAGATGGAATTCAAAATCAAATATTCTCATTCACCTTAAGCGTATTGATTTATGAATGCCTTTACTGACGAAAAATTCATTTACCTTAATGAGAATATCTAGGCAGTGATTTGCAACCTATATTGAAATCACTTCCATAGATTTTTGATTAATGTCATTAATAATGGTGGTTAACGATCGGGGAGTTGGATGAAATAGGTCTGAAAATTACCGAATTGCGAGTTCACGAAAGATTAATTATGAGATAATCTTCTTTAAGGTATTAATTAATCATTTTTAACTTTAAACGTTTTCGGGAATTTGGAGTTCAGGATTTTAACGGTAACTTGAGATTGAATCCCCAAAACTCGAAACCACGAACTGATTAATTATCATATAATCAATTTTTAGTTTTAATTAACCTCGTTTAAGTTTGAAATGTTTCGGAAATTTGGACTTCATAAATTTCAAGAAGTGATGGATGAAAAACGTCTGAACCTACGAAGTGTGAATTTATTAGTTGTCTTTAACCGAGATTAACTTAATTAATTAAGATTTGAACTTAAAATAGAAAGAAAAAGATATAGAAATTTTAAAGAGTAGGAGGTGTGAAATATTTTCTCATGTATTGGCAAGTTTGTCAGCACCTCAAACCCTTAATATTGCAGAATACATTAAGAATAAAATTTCCATGCTACTTATTAACTCAGGGATTATCTATAACTTCAATGATAAAATATTACCAAATAGCCTCAATTGTTTTGTGTATCCAGTGAAAAAATTTCAAGTTTTGGTTGCTAATGGAGGTAGTATTGATTATGGAGGAAAATGTGTAGTGTATCTAGGGGGAAGAATATGGGGCACCTAAACAGGAACCCAAGGGGAATAATAGTAAATAATTGGTATCGCGGCACTATCTTCGGCCACAAAAAAGGGGCAATTTTGTTTTTTTGCAGGGTTTCAAAAGATGAAGAAAAAGAGGGCCATGACATTCCAGAAAATTCCTATATATTTTGGTGCATAATTTGTTGAAATTGGTTGTATATATGAGTTACTCTCATAAAAATAATGAATTTCAAAAAAAATTATGAAATGAAGTCCAGGAAGTAAAGTTATCAACATTTTAAAATCTACATTTGTTTAGGATTTTTCCGCAGAAGGCCGTGCAATTTTGTTGATTTTTGTATCAATTGGTACCTAATTTTCCCAAACATGTAACATATATGATTTCTTCTTGCAAAATTATCCCATTTCAAAAACAATCGTTTGAATTGGAGATCCAAAAGTGAATATACCGTTGATTTAAAATCAGCCATTTTCTAGGGTTTTCATGAGAGAAGTGGGACTGTAGAGCTCATAAATTTTGACAGTGTGCTCAGATTGCTACCAGATTAGTGCCATTGGATAGATAATTTTATGAGATTTATTTTGGTATATTATATGTGGTGTTTCCAATGGATATTCTCTCTCAAATCCTCATTAAACTTCAACTAAAGGTTAAATTCCTATAAAACAATATGCAGGACCATCTGCAAGGAAACACAGATGGTCTACACGACATCAAGGACAATTGTCAAAATATTCAAGGGTCCTTAGCTAAACTATAGGAGGGATATATTATGGCATACATTAGGGTTGAATATGATCAAGAAGCATATGCTTGGTATGATTTTGAGGCTGATTATGATGCTCAATATATGGATAGTTTTCATTTCTAGGATGATAACCACTTTCATCTTTCATTTGATGAATCTACTCCACATTATGTGGAGAATACACATCTTGGAGAGTAAACAAGAGCCTTATAAGCATAATCTTATTTAGTTCTCTTATTCTCCAGTACTAATGGATGATGTTTTGGTCAACTCTACATATTTGGATCCACATGACTAGTGTAGACATTTAGAGCACCATTTTTAGGTACCTATTCAGTCTCAGTACCTTCATAGAGGAGTTCACATGAACACTTGGACATGGGACCCTAGTTTATAGTATATCTTGGACTACTTCAACATGGTAGCTAGAACTTCTAATTAGGACCCTGGTTCTTTATCCTATGCCAATATTATGGTCCACACTTATCCCTGGGACCCTGGTATATGGTTGTACACCCTCACAACAAGTGTTGAGGGAAACATTTTCATAAGGGGTTTTAAATGTAGTGTATATAATATGGGGTACCTAGGGAGGTACCCAAGGGGAATAATAGTAGATAATTATTGTTATGTATAAAGGTCACTTTTAATAAATAAGTCCTATTGTGAATGAAATAAATGTAAGAGGAATTAATAGAAGGTTCCTCCTCCAGAATATTCGGTTGGTAGAATTATATAAAGGGGTTCAAGAAATGCAATGGGAAGTCAAGAATTATTTTATTTGGAGCGAAAACTCATTAGGAGATTTCCCCCTTGAAGAGAAAAGTGATTAGGATTGGATCCCCTCCATAATAGGATCTATTGTATGGTGTTTATCTACCTCAAGAGTTTTCATAATAATAAAGTGGGAGTTATTCTATATTGTTCTTGGATTTATTGCAGTGTTTTTGTATTAATATCTTTGGTGCTTAACAAAATTCCACAACATTAAACTTAGTATGGGAGAATATAGCTTAGAAATATCGATGTATGTCATTCCCATTGGAGGCGTAGATGTTATTTTGGGGATATAATGGTTGAGAACATTAGGTACAGTTTCTACAAATTACAAATAATTATTCATGAGATTTGAATTGGAAGGAATGAAATATGAAATCAAAGAGTTAAAATCTACACCTTCTCAGGTCATCAGCTCTTATAGAATGGAAAAGATCCTAAAAAAGGGTAGTAGAGGATTTGTGGTTAGACTTTATTCTATGTAATTAAAGTAGGAAGATGAAAATATTCTAGACAAATTAAAATGCACCTTGGAAAATAACCATAGGGTCTTCCAAGAAAGTACTAAAGGGATACCTCCATCTAGGGATCATGAACATCAAATTGAACTAACACCTAGAAGTACTCCTAATAAAAAGCCTTATAGATATCATCATCAACAAAAGGGGGAGATTGAGAAAATGGTACAACACATGCTAGATTTAGGTATTATTTATCCAAGCAAGAGTTCATTTTCATCTCTATTAGTGTTGGTCAGAAAAAATATGATTCATGGAGGATGTGCCTTGATTATGGATATCTAAACAAAATCACCATAAAAGATAAATTATCTATTCCAAATATCGATGAGCTATTGGATGAGCTTCATGTAGTGGATTATTTTACAAAGATAGATCCTAAATGAGAATACCACCAGATCAGATCAAGAAAATAAGACATTCCCAAAACAAATTTTAGAACTCATGATGGGAACTACGAATTCTTGGTCATGCCTTTTGGGTTGCCTATGCTCCTACTTTCCAAATCCTTATGAACCAAATTTTGCAACCCCAAATTAGAAAGTTTGTGTTTTTTTTCTTTGATGATATAATTATCTATAGAAAATCATGGGAAGACTGCATTAAACATGTGGATAAAGTCCTACAAATTCTTGAGAAAAATCAATTGTATGTAAAAAGATCCAAATGTTATTTTGGGAAACAAGAAGTAGATTATTTGGTTCATATTGTTTCAAGGGAAGGGGTTAAGGTGGACCCTCAAAAGATCCAAGATATTAGAAAATGTCTTATTCGAAAGAACATCAAGAGTCTTAGAGGATTTTTGGGTCTTGCAGGATATTATCGGAAATTTGTTAAGAATTATGAAGGCATTGTAGTTCCACTCAAATATCTCTTGAAAAAAAAATCATTTGTATGGAATGAAGAAACTACCTTGGCATTCTCACTCTTAAAAGATGTCATGCCTTCTACACTCATATTGGAAACACTTGATTTTGGTAAAAAAATCATAGTTGAAAGTGATGCATTTGGACAAGGTATTGGAGTAGTATTGATGCAAGAAATGAGACCATTAGATTTTGAAAGTACACAATTAAAGGGAAGAGACTTCGTGAAATCTACATATGAAAAATAAATGGAAGCAAATTTACATGCAATAAAAAATGGAGACAATGTCTCATTGGGAGGAATTTTAAAGTCAAGATAGACCATCATAGCCTAAAGTACTTTTTGGAGAAAATATTTTCATCAAAAGAGAAACAAAAATGGGTAG
>ML783662.1:515904-536280 GCA_009831015.1 Picea engelmannii
TTGATATTGGAGGATTGTATCTTCCTCTTGGAGGTTTATCCCTCCCTTTACATTTGGAAGCTATAGCTACCTTTGGAAGTCATTACTTCCCTTGAACAAAAACTATTGATTACTTCTCATATATTGTGCATGGTGTATTGTGGTGTATTGGTGTAACTCTTATACTATTGTTCATTTCTCATTGTATATAATTGAATGGTTTAAGTATAATTTTAAAAGGTTTTTAAATTGTACTTGATACCGATTCAACCCCCTCTTAGTATCAACAAAAATATTTTTGCGGGAATGAAGAAAGATATTCAAACATTTGTAAGAAAATTTCAAGTTTGTCAGAGAAATAAAGGACAAATAATAAAAAATCCATGGTTACTTCAACCTTTCCACATACCTAATAAAATATGGGAAGAGATATCAATGGATTTCATTATAGGTTTACCAACATCAGAAGGTAAGGATGCCATTTTTTGTGGTCATGGATAGACTAAACAAATATGCGCATGTTTTTGGAATTAAAAGTACAGATACGACAAGTCAATAGGAAGAAGTGTTCATGAAGGAAATTCATAAACTTCATTGATTTCCTAAAATAATAGTAAATGATAGATATTCTAAATTCATGGGAAATTTTTGGAAATAATTATGGAAGATGAGTGGAACAACACTAGATATCATCCACAAATAGATGGTGAAACATAAATCATGTTAACAAATGTTTAGAGGGTTATCTATGTTGATATTATTTAGACAAGGAATCTCAATGGGTGAAGTGGATTCCTCTAGCAAAATGGTGGTATAATACTACCTATCACACATCTACTAAGATGTCCCCATTTGAATCCCTTCATGGATATACATCTCCTAGTATCTCATAATTTTTTTAGGACCACTCCAAAGTGGAGGCAATAGAGTCACATATGGAAAAGACCAAAGAAATTTTTTCAATTCTCAAGGAAAAACTTCAAATGGCACAAAATAGGATGAAGCAGCAAGAATATCAACATCAAAGTGAAAGACAAGTTGAGGAGGGTGATTGAGTATTTTTTAGACTGCAACCTTATAATTAATCTACTCACAAATAGAATAAGAATCAGAAATTAGCTCCAAAATTTTATGCACCCTACAAGATTATTCACAATATTGGGAAAGTGGCTCATGAGTTAGATTTTTCATCTTCTCGCATTCATAAGCTTTTTCATGTATCTTTCCTAAAAAATGTTTAGGAAAAACTATGCTAGTGCAGACAAAACTTATAGAATTATATGAAGAAGGGAAGTTGAGTCTTAAACCAGAAAAAAATATCGATAGGAGTTCTATATCTATGTGGAATAGAAACATTATGGAGTACCTAATTAAGTGGAAGAATATGCCTCTAGAAGAAGTTGTGTGGGAAAATGAGCAATTCATGAAGAAACACCCTCTATTACAAGCTTTGAGGGAAAAATATTTTTTTAAAGAGAGGTGTTATGTTAAGGCCCTAACACTAATTTATTATTAGTTTATTAGTTATGATTAGGTCAGCTTAGTGGTAAGTTACATCATGCTCACTTTATCTCCTATTTATAATAAAAGAGAATCATTTGTATAAACATCCCATCTTGTCTTGTGCATTACATATATTGTAAAAGGAGGTTTCCCCATCAAACTGGATTATTCATTGGCTACTTTTTGGAGTTTGGTTCATATCAGAGTATGATTTTTACTGCAATATATTGATTTAAATATACGAATGGTCTACTATTCCTACCTCCCTTTTCATATGATCGATATCAAATTATCCATCGCAACCCCATATTTAAATTAATCATATATTATGGTATTCATATGAACTGCATGCATTGATTTCTATGTACATGCATTGATTTTAGTGTTTCAACATTAGATTTGGAATGTGTTGCGTTGATTTCAATATTTTCTTTCTTCCATTCTTACTAACCAACATGCAAAGTATTATTCATTTGAAAGTATGGGTGTTAAACAAAGAATATCATTTCATATTATCCATGGCCATTATAGATTGGGGGTTGATCTATTGCATATGATAATCCAAGGAACTCTAGGTATAGGAAATTAATATTTAATTTGAGCTATTAAAAAATCTCTTGAAATTGAGTCTCTTCCTGAGAAGAGTGTGTTACTTATTTTATCTCCTACAGGGGTTGCACCTTTCAAAATATCTACAACAACGATTCATTATGCTCTTAAAATACCAATGAACAGGACGACATGTCTATAAGGATCATTTTAACACACCCAACCCCCTAAGCCTCACTTAGGTTGATGGGGTGTCAAAATTCCTTCTTCTCCAAAAAGATTCATCTCTCTCAACAAACCGCGTGGATGGATTCAACTTGTCGAGAGATTTCCAACAACTGTAACCATGCTTAAAATTGATCTATAGATCAAACATTATAGCCTCCTAAAATTTTTAGGCTTTCATTAAACCAATACACCTCATTTCCATGTGGCACCCAAGTGGCTCCTTGTTACTCGTGTCATCCAATGTGGCATTGGTGTAGCACTTACCACTTGGTCCATCGACACTCTAGGTTAACAAATATGATCACTTGGGGATCTTATTTCATCATCATCAAGCCTCCCCTTATTTGGAGTTGTTAGTCACCCCAACCATTAAGTTCCAACAACGAACTTCCAAAGAACCCAATTCCTAGATCCTATGGATCTCGGGACTTGACACTCTATGACTCTGATCTCGTCAGTGCCTCTAACCTTTGTAAGATATCCGGGCTACCAATATGGGGGCATGCTAATTCAAAATAAACTACTATGTTCAAGATCTGATATTGGGCTGCCAATCTGAGGACACGTTACTTCAAAAGAAACTGTTATTTTCAACCTCTAATACCAATTTGTAATGGTCCTGGGCTGCCAAGCCGGGGACATGCTACTTCAAAAGAAACTGATTTTTTCAAGATATGATATTGGGATTCCGAGACGGGGACATGCTACTTCAAAAGAAACTTCTACATTCAAGCTCTGATACCAACTTGTAACACCCCAGCCTTATGTTGGGAAATGCCACTTTTAATAAATACAAAACAAAATTTCTCACTCTGTTCTGATAATCAAATTGTCGATACCCAGGAATAGACCTATTGGGATATGGAAGACAAATATCTTTGTGGAACATGATACATATAAACTTAAAAAGATAATATGCATTCTACTAATACACAAATTAATGCAAAAATCACATAAATCTTCTACGACGACTTACATAACAATATTATAAATATCATGGCATGTACAGAATACGTGACATAAAAATTAACATATATATGGTACTTATCTTCTTATGAAAGTCACCAACTGCATGTAGACCTTCCACAAACCTCCCAGCCTTAGAACACGTTGCTCCAAGATATCAGCAGTCCCCCCCCCCGAGCTGGGACTAAAATCCACCCAGGGTAATGGGAATCCTAGACTAGGCTGAGACTATGGAAAATTGCATAATGCAATAGGAAGTATTCCATCCCAGGAGCCTGCTTACACCCACCGCTCACAGAATCTCATTCCCCACATGCATGTCCCACCCCGAGAATATACACCTTCACTATTCCACAGTCCATAGGTTGCTCCACTTCCCTTTTAGAGCTTCTGCAATAGGTTGGATGAGAAATTATTAGATCTTTGTAGATGTTGTTGGACTCCCTCAAGGAGAAATCAGTTCCCCAACAATCTCTCTCAGTTGGAGAGAGTTTCTCACAGACTTGAAAACCTTCTTCTTCAATCCACGGGCCTGATAACCCACCTCTTCAAAACCATGGGCCTGACAACCTACTTCGTTTGTCTAGCTCCTAAGTCAAATGGGTAACCACACTAGAAAAATTGGGTATGGGCTCTAGTAATGACAACAAGCCACATCGGTCCAGAGAAAAATGTGGGTAGAAATAGAAAAATGGCTAGGGTGGGATATGTCTCGAGAAATGCGTAGTCATGTTGTGCCTCATAGGAAAATGGGTTAGCTTCATGGGTTTACAAGTTTCATAGGTTGTAGAGGTCAACGGTGGAGGAAATGTCTAGCTATGTGAATGCTCAGTCTGAGTGCGTGCATGAGTGGGGAGCAAGGAAAGAATGGAGAGAAAACAACCACAACGATGGATTTTCCCCCATAAAATTGCATGCTCCCAGGTTGACACATGGCTCTATTGGGAGCTCGTTCCTCTCCACTTGGATTTCGTTCTTCTCCCCAAAGGAACTTAGGATAACAGAGGTTATTTCCCAAACCTTAGTATTTTAGGAAAATACATTATAATATTCTCTTGGGGTTAAGCCCTCAAGATTAGCCCTTTTTCCTAGCCTCTCATCCCCATCCCTTTCCCTACCCAATGGAGATTAGTCCCCCATAAATCTTTCTTCGTGGTCAGTATACACGTAGCAATGTAATTATATTAATGATGTGAGTATTTTTCATATACAAAAGTAGGCTCAATGGCATTAGAATCTAGGCTCTTTGGGATAATAAACACATAAGCCTTCCAGATTATAAACACTTGGATCACCAGCCTATAAACATAATTACAATTCATCGGGGGCTCAGCCTTGGGGTATTACAATCTCCTCCCCTTATTTATGCATTGTCCTCAGTGCATCTTACTTACATAATATCAACAAGATTTCCAAAATATTCAAAAATATGTGGGTATTATGCCTGCATAGAATCTTCATGCTCCCAAGTTGTGTCCTCGGGACCATACCAAGTCTATTGGAAATTTACAAGCCCTATGGATCGATTCTAGAGTTGTTTGATTTTTCATTCTAGAATGTGTACCAGATGCACTTGAATATCACTTTCTTTCTCCACCTAAATCACATTCCAATCAATAACATGATTAGCATCAAGTATATATTTGTTGAGAAATGATACGTGGAATACATTATGAATAATCATAGATGCAGGTAATGAAAGCATGTAATCTACTGGTCCAATCCTCTCTAGGATTTCAAACGACCCACAATATTTGGCTGCCAACTTAGAACAATTTCCCAACTTCAGGGAACTTCTGTTGGCCTTCACCTTCAAGAAAACATGATCAAACACTTTAAATTCCCTATGAGTTCTTCCCTTGTCAGCATAACTTTTCTTCCTATCTTGGGAAACCTTTAAATTCTATTTTATCTTCAACATTTTCTCTTCCATTTCCCTGAGCAACTCTGGCCCAATCACTTCTCTATTAGCTAGGTTGTCCCAACTTATTGGTGTGGTGCACTTTCTACCATAAAGTGCCTCAAATGGGCTCATCTTCAGATATGCCATATACCCATTGTTGTAGGAAAATTCTACCAAGTGTATATAATATTCCCATTTAGATGGTTTGTCCATCACGTACATTCTTAGCATATCCTTTATAACTTGGTTCAGCCTTTCTATTTTCCCATCAAACTCAATATGATAAGTTGTGTTGAAGTTCATATTTGTTCTGAACCCTTTGAATAATCCCTTCTAGAATATTTATTCTGAACCCTTTGAATAATCCCTTCCAGAATATTTGTTCTGAACCCTTTGAATAATCCCTTTCAGACACAATTTTATTGAGGTATGCCATGTAAGCATGCTACTTCCCTCATATAAATATCAACAACAATGGTTTCCTTGTGAGTAATCTTCATTGGAATGAAATGGGTAGCTTTAGTAAGCTTGTCCACCACCACCATGATAGAATCATGTTTCTTGCTCGTTCTAGGATATTTGGTGAAGAAATCCATTTTCACCACTTCCCACTTCCACTCGGGAATGGTAAATGGTTGCAGCAACCCAGTTGGATGCCTATGCTCAACCTTGACCTTTTGACACTCCGGACATTTAGCAATGTACTCATCAATTTCTTTCTTCATGCCTGGCCAATAGTATTGCCTTTTGACTACTACAATTGTTTTCTGATATCCTGGGTGTCCATCATAACGTACATTATGCATGTCTTTCAAAAGCATACTCCTCAATTCATGAGAATTGGGTACATAAATTATGTTCTTGTATAGGATAATTTCATCATTTCCCAATTTATAATCTTCAACCTGTTGTTGCATTTTACATTGCTGCAATTTTGTTACTCACTCCATGTACTGCAAATCTTCTTTTGCATCCTCAAAAATTATTCCTTTAATATCAGTTTGATACATGCTAACGGTTGTAGCATGCAGTTCATGCACTCTCCTGCTAAATGCATTAGCCACTTTGTTTTATTTTCCCTTTATGTGCTTGATATCAAAGTCGTACTCGCAGAGAAATTCTAACCATTTTCTCTGCCTTGCATTTAAAGTCGGTTGATCAAACAAATATTTTAGACCATTATGGTATGTTCTCATCTCAAATATTTTCCCCATGAGGTAGTGCATCCACTTCTCCAAGGCATGTACTATTGGTGCCAACTCCAAATCATGAGTGGTGTAGAGACTTTCATGTTCTTTCAATTTTTTGGATTCAAAACATACCACAAATCCATTATGATTAAGGACTCCACCAAATCCTTCTTTGAATGCACCTATGAAAACCATGAAATATTCATTCGGATCTGCAATCCTCATAATTGGAGCACGGGTTAAAAATTGCTTCAATTGTTTGAAGATCTTTTCACATTCTGTTGTCCATTGAAACTTCACCCCCTTCCTTTGCAAGGAAGTAATCGAGTGAGTAATCCTTGAAAAAATTGTAATCAATATTCTGTAGTAGCCAGTTAGACCCATGAAGGATATGAATTCTTTCACATTCTTCAGTGTTGTCCACCCTTTAATAGCTTCAATATTTTCAGGGTCCATTGTTATCCCTTCTTCAAATATGATATGCCACAAATAGTGAATCTGGTTCTAATAAAATGAGCACTTGTTCAATTTGGCATACAGTTGGTGCTCTCTTAAAACTTGTAACACCATCCTCAAGTGATTCTCATTCTCATCTTTTGACTTGGAATATACAAGGATGTCATCCAAAAACATAATGACAAACGTGTCTAAGTATTCTCGGAAAACACCATTCATTAAGAACATGAAAACAGTTGGTGCATTTGATAACCCAAATGGCACCATTGTGAACTCATAATGACTGTACCTTGTTCTGAAGGCAGTCTTGTTGATGTCTTCATCTCTGATTCTTACCTGATGATAACCAAATCTGAGATCAATATTTGAAAATATCCCTACATCCTTTAATTGATCAAAGAGATCATCAATCCTTGGCAAAGGATACTTGTTCCTTATATTTACTCTGTTTAATTGTCTGAAGTCAATACACAACCTCAATGTCCCATCTTTCTTCTTCACAAATAAAACTAGGGCACTCCAAGGTGACACACATGAGCGTATATACCCCTTCTTCAGAATCTCTTCAAGCTACATTTGAAACTCCTTCAGCTCTAATATACTCATCCTGTAGAGAGTATTGGATACTAGAGTTTCCCTAGGAATTAAGTTTATAGAGAAATCAATATCTCTCTTTGGGGGTAGTCTTGGTATCTCCTTGAAAAACTCCTCAAAAAATTTTAGGACTACAATATCCTCAATATTTTGCACCTTACCTTAGGTGCTTCCTCCATATGGGCTGCAAATATTTGGCAGCCCTTCCTATAACACTTCTTCAGTTGCATTGTTGAGATCTCTCAGATAGTAATTTCCCTAGCAATTCCTTGGAATTTTCTTGGGTTCCCTTCCTCATTCAGGAAAGTAAATTCCTTGTTACGATAATCCAAGACAACATGGTGTCGTTCCAACCAATCCATACCAATTAGATAGTCATATGAACCCAAGGGCAGGATGTTCAAATCTTCCTTGGTACTTATCCCATTCATGTCCACTGGACATGATTTAACCAGCTCAACAACTTTTCTATTGGCTCTTGTAGCCAGTTGTACCAGCAAATATTTCCCATGCTTGCTTCTAGGAAAATGAAATCTTTCCACTACCTTAAGATCTATATATCTATGAATAACTCCTAAATCTATTAAAATAGTAAATGCATGGTTATTGATCATACCTTCTACTTCAATCATGTGTGATTGAAACTCATCTTGCTTGTTGTCTAGGGCTGCATAGATCCTTGGTACACTTATGCCCATGTCATCCATTGTTTATGATTGTTGTGCATTGTGGATAGCTCTCACTTTTTCACTTTGTGAGGACAATCCCTATACTTATGGTCTCCTTTACTACCCCAACATTGAATAGGTGGCTTCCTTGGCCTTTTACCGCCTACCTCGGCCATTTTGTGCTCTCTAAAAGATGGTTTTCCTTGAGTATTATTTCTGAGAAATGGTGGCTTGGTCCCCTTCTTCCTTTGTTCCCTCTTAAACTTCTTCTTTTCCTCCCAAACCTTCTAGAAAGTAGGCTTTCATTTTTGTTGATCATATAAGCACTTGGCCCTCTACATGGTTTCCTCCAAAGTTTTACGATCATCATATTGAATTTTATCACTGATGAAAGATGGCAGCCCACTCAAATATCTCTGAATCTTAATTGTCTCATCCTTGATGAAGGAGACTGTTATCGGACTAATCGGTAGGTGCAGACACTAACAGATCTCCCTAGATCCACCTGGATCTAGAAAAAAAAATGATAGGACATGACTCTTTCCCTAAGTTTTGACCATTGAATTAACTAATAGGAAGGAACAAGTAACATACCTTAGTATCGCTTCCTAGGGTCTCTGTTGCTCCCGCTTTGCTCCAGTGCTCTCGTGAGGTCAATACCAAGATAACACAAACCAACCAAAGTGAAGATAGCAAAATATATTCAACTGTCAACTTATGTGTATGATCAAGGAATTACATAATAATGTGTGAATAGCTTTATGGGAAAGGGACATGCCACTGTATCATATTGATTGAAAGTAAAGATTACAACCTGATTGCCTTGATGTCACAAGCTTCCTTTCAATGGCTCTTGGCTCCAACACACACACTTTCTCAATACTTGTATGAAGAAGATCAAATCCTCTTGATAGACTTGCTAGAGTCTTCAAGCTACTGTTCAAGATAAGTACTTCACACAATTCTTTCACCAATTCTCCAATGAATCTTTCTTAACCTTTTCCATGAGAATTCCATCAATATATAGGAGAGAATAATATAGTTACGTGGATAAGAATGATCCCAAAATATCAGGGAATCCAGTACAAGGATAACCATTCAAATGCCAACCCATTCTTCTAGAAGATTCCCTTCTAGAACCATCGAGAGTTCATCTTTTTCCATGCTTTAGGACGAGTTCTCACCCTAGCTATTCAACAAAATGTGAGAAGTTCACACCCTGGCTTAAGGCAGCCTGCGAGAATGGGTCATTCTCACACCCTAGTATACTAGCAGCCTGCGAACCTTCTTCAAAAGTGAGTTTTCTAGGAAGAGATGAAAGTAACTTTTCTCATAATAAAGTTATTATGAAGAGCCTGAGTACACCATCATTAATACACCATCATGATGACCAAAATCATGGGTAACAGAATGTCCCCCAAAGTATGAGACCGGAACCAGTGATAGCCGAAAGACTTTGTAAGCTGCATGTGTGTGTCGGAAACCAAGAGCACACCTAATTGGAAACCTGCAAACACCCAAGCATCTGCAAAATATCATATATATCACTTTTGAGGTAGGCATTCCCATACTCAGATCACAAACGGATGACAATTGTAGACATGGGTCATGGCCACCAATCATACACTGTGGATTCATACCATCAAAATATAGCATAGCCACCAGGAATACACTATGGATCTATGCGAGAAATTTCAAATTAAGACGACATAGCCACGAGACATACACAGTGGATCTATGTGTCAAAAATTATACATACTCCATCACAACCTGGACAAAGAGATGATATGCAGGGTCTTCAATCTCGTCGCCTAAAAGTATGAATCTAACCATGTGATTACATGTGTGTAAGTCGAACATGGCAGAAACCACTTGATTACCATTCATTGATGAAACCATTAACAAGTGCGAGGGAAATCACTATTGATGTCCATGACTCACAAGGTACTCTAGTACAATCCATCGAGTGTGATTGAGTGAGTTGAAGTCGAACAGCTGATGGAATCTTTTGATCAGGGGTCAATGATGTAAACCCACTGTCAAAAGAGAGGAAACCTTCCATTGAGGCATGCAAGCTCCAAGGTACCAAAGAATTTCTAAGTCTTGATTCCGGATAATTAGCTGAAGTCGATGGAACAAAACTCGTCACAGGAGGGCCTTGATGTATCCCCCATCAATGACACGAAATGAGTAACAGATTTTGAAGGTGAAACAGAGTATGATGTAAATTGAACTGGACATAGGGAAGGCCGACACGAAGAGAATGGACAACTGCAGATGGCCGACTCAATAGATGTTTCAAATGGACTTCTCTTGAACATATGAATGACACGACCAATGATTTGGTAGCATTGACTCAAATACGACACAGGGAATGACCTTGTAGCAAATCGAATGAGAGACAAATGGATTTCCCAAACCGGCTTCAAATATAATGAATGGGGGGTGTCATGTTCAAAAGTGACACTTACTGCCAATCAATATGAGGATGATAAACATATCCCTTTCCCAAATTTCCCCCCACCATTTCTGGTGAGTACCTCTTTATTTCTACGCAAGCTTGAGGAGGATAACATATGCTTGTTGATATAATCTTATCCTTCAGAGTATGTTTAATGAACCCTAAGAAGGAGTGGTTTGATCCCATTACGGGTCTGTCGATGTTTGTTTAACGAGTCCAAAGATAGAAAACTCGAAGGTTTTTCATGATTATAGAGTCTGTAAAAACACTTAAAAGAGAACTCTCTCAGTTCCTTTTTCGTAAAATAGTCTGATGAGACCGAAAAAGAGATAAATTATCGCTCACCAGACTCTTTCTTCAGATACTTTATCGAGCGTGAAAATAGCAAGATCGCTCGGCTATCTTTTCATGTTTAGAGAGTCTGAAAAGAGATTAAAGAGGACTCCAGAGGGGTTCATTTTTTGTATAACCTTGTTGATCCCGAAAAAGTGATAAAAGTATGCTCGATCACGTTCTCATGTATTTTTGAGCGCAAGAATGGACAAAGACCATGCTCGAGGTTTTATACAAAAACCATAAAAAACAATCAAAACATGGATGAAAAAAGAAAAATTATGTTTGCATTCCTGTATATGAATATTGAAGTTGTTATGCCTGCAAAAGTTACACTCAGAAGGACATTAGGGATTAGGGTTTAATAGATAAATAATCATAAAAAACCAAATAACATGGTAAAAGTAAATATAAAGGAGTAAAACTCTTTTTACCATATCATTTTCACTTTTCCACTATTTGAGCTCAAAAACCCCTCTTTTACCCTCGAAGTTCAGCGTCAAATTGTGGGAGTTACGAGTGTCCATTCGGTGAGCCGTCAGTGACAGTGAGGTAGGATCTTTGTCTTATACTCTTTCATGGTTTAATTTTGCATTTTCATTGGTTAAAAATTCATTTTTGAGTTGATTTTATGAGCCCTACTTGCACTCAGCCATTCTCGCAGGTGGGCTACACAGGACCTGTGAGAATGGGTGATTCTCGCAGGTGAGCCCACAGCAGCCTACGAGGTTCTTGCACTGTGCCCAAAGGACACCTACGAGAATCGCAAAGGACAAATGTTTTTTAAAGATTTACTCAATGAAAGAGAACCAATTCATGAAGAGAGTTGCTAATCCTCTTTTTGTGGTTCTTATGCATGTAATTGGCCATCAAAATGGTTCTTGAATGGAATGAAAGGGAGCACGAAGAAGACAATTCTATTGTCATAAATCATCCACCCACTATTGTTGCTTTAAGAAACTGTGGCCTTCTAAAGTACTTTCGTATCTCGGGCATGAGAGACCAAGTCAGGTTATTAGAGTACCTTGTGCGTATGTGGGATCCCGATCAGCAGGTATTTCATATGGGGGTCCACACACTGTCCTTAGATATTGAGGACATTTACTTCTTGACTGGACTGTCACGGCAGGGGTACCATGTGAGCCTGACTAGTAGCAGAGGTGGTGGGTTGCCCATGAGTGAGTACTATCGCTTACATTGCGTTCTTGAGGAAGAGAGGAAGAAAGGGAAAGTAGCTATTTGGGGGGTACGAGATTTGACCCTCCATACTATATTATTCACCATAGCTTGGATACCTGGGAGCTTCGCTCCTCACATGGTGCTACAGAGTTACTTCCAGTAGGCTATTGAGTGTACTGGACCTTGGGTTTTCAATTGGGTAGATGCAGTGCTTCGTAGTATGAAAAAGTAGTTGACCAAATGCAGACGAGGAAACTTGAAGCAATTTGGGTACATATCTTTGTTAGTGTCCTTCTTCCTTGAGAGGGTTCCATTACTGAGACTGCAGGTTGAGCGGAATTTACCAGCTCCCAGGGATCCAAGAATGTTGAGATGGTGTTGGCTCATGGCCCGGCACGTAGCTGGACCAATCATCAAGTATGATGATACCTTCTTCGACTGGCTTCGACCACAGATGTTGATGGTCGACGACTATGCTTATGTCGGATTGGATTTTCGAGGAGATCCGGACTTAGTACTGCCAGAGGATGCTCAGTGGGGGGAACTTGGTAAGAAGTACACAAATTTTCTTCTTTTTAAATGTTTTTGTGAATTTTATCATATTCATATGTTTTTTTTTTGTTTTATATCTTGGTCCAAAGACTAAATACAAAATCTATTTTTTGATGACACAGATGTTGGACCTTGCCGACCTCCTGGTACTTCTCCCATTCAGCGGCGAGGAGAGGTAGTGCCAACGCCACAATATGTCGATGATTATCAAGTAGTGGAACAAAACTTAGAGGGCTTGACCGTAGATATTCCAGACATGCCTCTTGAAGAGGTTCCATGACGTGATCAGCGTCATACAGTAGGAGTGTCAGGGTCCATGAGTCGACTGCTCAGTAGAGTTTCCCAGGCAAGTGTGTGTTACCGTGAGTGTCATCCATGATGTCACTTTGTAGAATGTATGAGCTTCAGAATTTGACATTTTGGTCTTTGGACAAAACTTTTTGTAAAAAACTCTTTTGATCACTATATATATAGACGGTTGTTACCGGTTTACCTTGTATTGTGTGAAAAATTGATGTGATTGATTTATAAATGATCCAAATGTATTTCTAATACATACTTAGCCAATGCATTTGTTAATGTATTTAGACATCTGGGAATATGTTGATATTCAATGTAATCAAAATAACGTTCCAAGAGGCGAATTCGCAAATACACCCGTAACAAAGTAGGACTTCGAATAGTATAGACATTACTTAAATGTAGTACTACAAGCTACGAATCGAGTCACACAACCAAATGACGAATTCTAAGTGAGATAGCATCAACAAATAATTCAATAACGGCGCTATTCTCTGCAATGTTATTGGTCGCACGGTCGAGGCACACACCTCGTAAGGAGACAAGTTTGTTTGTAGGGGCGTAAATTGTCAATGCAGTGGAAGCAAGGTTTTGAGTACTACAGCTAGCACCATCAGCGAAGCCAATATAGGGTAGCAAAGACTCCGACATATGGAAATCAAACACAACGTCACATAAGGGCAGAGACCAGATAACAATAAAAGCAAGCTACAGTAACACACAAGAAATACGATACAATAAAAATACAAGTACTTGTGCACAGATGATTTTATGCATCATACTTCTTCAAGTACAACCCATTCCTGGGTTCACTCAAAGGGATACCATCATAATCTACTAACTCATAAGCTCCTTTTTCCACAACTCGTTGAATGATATAAGGACCTCGCCACATGGCCTCAAATTTTCCAGCTCCTAGCATATCTTGATCTTGATCATAGAGGAGAATGAGATCTCCTTCGGAGAAAACGCGAGTCTTGACATGTTTGTCATATTGGGCCTTAACACTTTTCTTCTGAGATAGTATAACTAGGGTAGCATCACATCGAGTTTCATCTAATCACATAAGATACAATAGACGTTCTTCCTCAGCAGAAGTGTTTGGTATGAGTTCAACAGCTAATTTTAAAGAGGGTATCTCACATTCAATCAGGAGGATGGCTTCCACACCATAGACTAATTGGAAAGGTGTAAACAGTTGCAGACTTGATGGATGTCCAATAAGCCCACAATGTTGAAAAAAACATTGTGTGCCAACTTGTTTTGTGAATCCCTATCATTCGTCGGAGCATAGTTATGAGAACTTTGTTAATTTCTTCGACCTGGTCATTGGCTTGTGGGTAATAGAGCATTGAGTTATCATGGCAAATACCCAACTTTTCAGTAAGTTTGGACATCATGAAGTTTCTGAAGTAGCTACCGTGATCAGTGACGATATCTTGGGGAACACCAAAATGAGCTATGAAGTGATTAAAAATGAATAATGTTGTGGTCTTTCCAGTGTTGTCAAATGTCAGCATCACCTCAGCCCATTTCGTAAATTAATCGATGGCTGCAATGATGGAACCATGCCCCCCGGCCGAGTGAGGGTGACATGTCATGAAATCGATGCCCCATTTCACAAAGGGACCAACGGAGACCACAGGGTGAAGAGGAGCAGGATGTGACCGTATTTTTTGATTATAGGTCTGGCAAGCATGGCATTTTTGAACGATGATTATGCAGTCGTTAAACAAAGAAGGAAAAAAATACCCTGCTCATAAGATCTTCTGGGCAGTAGCATACCCAGACATGTGACCACCACATGCTCCAGAATGGCAGTCATTCAGAGCTTTCTCGGCTTCATCAAACGTTAAGCAACGTCGAAAAATAGAGTCAAGCCCCCGACGATAAAGAGTATCTCTGAGGATAATGTATTGATGAGCTTGATAGCATATGTGACATCGGTCAGTACTAGACAAAGTTGGCCAGAAATTCTGGTTTTAGAGATATATAATGACATCACCATAACAAAGATCATCATTGTTGATAAGGAAAAGAGATTCATCGGGTAATGAATCAGTTGCTACATTTTCTGTTGCAGAATAGGGAAAGTCACATATCAACTCAGCAAAAACTAAGGACTTCTTGGACTTGGCACATTCGAATTCCAAGTCAAACTCCCGGAGAATCACAATCCATTTGGAGTATTTTCCCCCTAGCAATTGACGGGTAACAATGTGTTGCATAGGGTTGCAATGAGAAATCACTGTAGTCTTGCGCGAGAGGATATAGTGTCGGAAGCGTTGGACAGCTTGAACGGCAGCCAAGGCTACTTTTTCGACATGTAAATACTTTATTTCAATATTCGTTAGACTTCGACTCAAGTAGTAAATAACATGTTCGTTATTAGCATCATCCTCTTGGACGAGAACCATACCAATGGTGTAATCCGAGGAAGAAAGATAAAGGAAATAATCACGACTATAATCGGGGGGAAAGAGAAGCGGAGCACGCGTTAGGGACAATTTCAAAGCTTCAAAATCATTGTTGGCAATGGTATCCCAGACGAACTCTGAATCCTTATTTAATAGCCGCGTAAATCCACGAGTTATCTCGACATAATTTTGGATAAAACGACGAAGAAAGTTTGCTTTCCCCTGTAAACTTTGCAACTGGCAAAGTGTATAAGGAGGAGGGAGATTAAGGATCGCCTCAACCTTTAAAGGATCCACCCAGATCCCTTGATGCAAAATGATAAAACCTAGAAGGCGACCGGATTCCACACAGAAAACGCACATATGAGGATTCAAACGTATACAGTAGAACCGACAGCGGACGAAAATGGATCGAAGGTGTTTTGGGTGATCAACTCAACGCATTGAGTGAGCAGGTAAATCATCCAAATATGGTTGAACGATGTGCTTGATATCATGGAAAGCATAATACATAGCGCGTTGAAAAGTTGCGCCAGTGTTCTTGAGACTGAAAGGAAGTTTCCTATAGGAAAAAGTACCCCAAGGACAAATAAAAGCAGTCTTATGTTGATCCTCGAGAACAATGTTGATTTGATTATATCCAGAGAAACCATCCATGAGAGAGAATATTTCACTTTCGACGTAGTCATCGACAATCTAATCGACGAAGGGGGTAGGAAAGTTGTCTTTTGGACAAGCTTTGTTGATATCCCTATAATCAATGCATACACGAATGGTGCCTTGTTTCTTGTAAATCAAGACAAGATTGGAAACCCGGTCTATGAGAGCCACCAGATAAATAAAGTCAGCTTTCAGAAGTTTCTCGACTTCAAGCTTGATAACAACCGCTTTACGTGGGTGAACTGGACGGAGGCATTACCGAACAGTTTTAGCATTGGGGTATGTCTTTATCTCATGTATCACAATCTCAGGGTGGATACTCGGCATTTCCTCATAGCTCCATGCGAAGGTATCACGAAACTCTTTGAAAAGGGATGTGTAAATGACAACTTCGTCGAAAGAACACGAAGCTTCGATATGGACATTTTCGACAATCCCGGGTTTGATGGATATGTCAAGGGGAATAGTGGGCGAGATATTGCTTAAGTTCCATTCTGAAAACACATTGTGTACGGACTCGGGAACGGTCGAGATGACAACAATGGTCGATGGGGTCGAAATCCATTGGTAGTTCTCAAAGGTATGTTGCTCCAAAAAGAGGATGGAACGATGATGCCTATCGTCCCAAGGGGTTTCCTCCATGACAGACATGCTCATTTCATCTGTGGGAAAAATGACACGGAAAGGATCGGGAGACAACTCACCAAGAGAGGGGGTATAAGGCGTTGTTGATTGAATGGCCTGATAGGCAGATTCGATCAGACTTAATGGAATTGCGTTGTCGTAACGAAGATTATCTCCAGGTTCAAGGACTATCCAGGGGTCATGAGACATAGGAAGTTCGTGAGGCAAGGTGGATATCATGTTGATGGAAGAAATAGATGAGCATGGAACATTGGGTGGTGGAATGGGGAAAGTACCCATTAACGAAGAGTCCTTTAGAAGGCCTACACCGACATTCTCATAACCCGGTGGGGTTTTAGCAATAAATGGTACGTTTCCAGAATGAGTATCCGAATTGAAGAAAGCTAGTTGGTTGACCGTAACGACCTTACCTTGATGTGGGAAATGTACCACACAGAAAAGGGTCGACACAACTGTGCGCATGGAATCAATCCAGCTGTTGCCAAGCAGAAAATTGTAACCAAGGGGAGCATCAAAGACTTCCACTTTGACTTGGACCATCTTGCCTTCTAACATGATGGGCAATGAAGGAAGGACACTGTAGGGGTTAAAACCGGAGCCATTGAAGGCTTTAAGAGTGTTCTAGGATTCATTCAAAGAAGGAGAGCCAATAGCTTTCCAACAAGCGAGAGACATAACACATGTCGAAGTACCCTCATCGATAACAATTCGGCAAATGTTTTTGTCAGAGACAATCACTTGGATATGGAATGAAATTTGAGGAGGTAACCGTGGAATTGGATCTTCCAAGTCAAAGATTATCAAATTCGTATCTGTCAGATCGATTCCACTGATAGCTTTCAACATTTCCTTCCATTGTGCGGGACAAGTTTGAAGGACTTCAAAGGCTGACATCGCAGAAGGTTCTTGGGCTAGATCTTCAATAATGTTGTAGTTCTGGGCCGCATGAGCATGAGGATTGAAAGCCGATTTCTGAATGATGCCCTTTGGGGGGGTTCGCAGAACTGTGTCGAGGCTCGATCGTTCAAGATGAAGAGGACCGTTGGTAGGTAGAGTCGCAGGAGAGGGTTGTACCGAAGGAGGTGGTAGATCATCAACCTTCTCTTTAGAGGGAGAATAATATTTGGCTCGAGTAGTGAGTGCAACGTCGCTCTGCTTTGAATCACCAGTACACATAAAAACATAGGATGTAGTGGAAGAGGAGGGTTGATCATGAATGACCAATTGAGCCTGTTGTTGAGACGGGAAGGGTTGTGACAAAACGTCCAAAGCAGGTGGTTTTGGAGATCCTTGAAGGAACTTAGTGACCTCGACACGTCGTGGAAAATCCTTCGTGTAGTGATCATCACCACAGATAAGACAAGGGTATCGAGGTTTGCGCTTATCCCGATCATCAACATGGGTAGTTTTGGTTTTCTCTTCTTGAGAATTATTTTTTCCCTCCTTATTCTTACCTCTCCCCTTTTTAGATTTGTTTTTACCAGCTGGGGTAGATTGGACTGCATTTACTTCAAAACTCTTGCCAGCGGGAGGGGCAGGAGACGGAGCATTTTGAACATTAGAAGAAGCAGGTTTGGGGTTTGTGCTTGAGGCGGAGTGTGGTTGGGCCTGGAAAGTGCCAATCACACCGTCAGCTGCATGCGAGGCAGCTAGAGTAGTTGAAGTTGTGGAAGTGGAAGGACGAGGTAAGTCAGGTAGTAAATCGTAAAGGGTACCCGTTTGCGAGTAAACGAGGTCAAGATATTGAGCATGACTTATAGCCTGCTCTTCAGTGACCACTCCACCCATGGAAATGTCATGACCAATGTCATTCAAAAACGATTTGGTGAACCATTCTGCCAACAACTGATTGGGGAGTTCGAGTTTAGTAAGACATCATCGCCATCGCCACTCATGAATGTGATCGGATATATGAGTGGCCTTATTCTGTTTGAAAGAATTCAAAATCTCAGTCCCCATGTCATAATGAATCGGTAACTGGTAGTGTGTGAGAAAATCCATAGCTAGGGTGTTAAAGTCAGAGAAGAAACCTCGTGGAAATTTGATTTACCACTTTGTAGCAGAACCCGTGAGATTTCGTTGAAAAATATGTAAACGAATAGAGTCATCCATCAACGAGTTGGATGAACACCATAGGTGAAAATTCATAATGTGATTGGTTGGGTCCTCTCCAGCTTTTCCATCGAATTTAGGAATGTTCGATGGTAGCTTGGTTGGGATAGCATGCCATTGGGGAGAGTGACGAATCGTATCATTTAAAATCCTTGGCAAGTTGTTGGCAGCCAATTCACACCTTTCATTGTCTCATAAGCTGCCCACACCAATGTTTCACAAACATTGATTTTTCGTCGCAAAATTCAAATGAACGACGATTTATTCTTTGCGCCCTTTCGCACGTTTGTCTTCGCTAAGTATTCATCAATTGTAAGCATGGAAATTTCTCCTTTTGAGGTCACTTTTCGATCATTATCTGAACTGCCGATATCTTTTGTGTCATCATGCTTATTGTGCCTATCTTTTTATTGATCTTTACATGATCGGCAATGTCCTTTGATCGGTTTTCATACTTCGATGGATTAAATAACTCGGTTTTGTTGAAGACATTTAGCCTTTGAAGTCGCATTTTATTTGCCTGAACATTGATTCATTAAATTGCATGGGGGTTATGATTTATCTTTTTTTTGTTGATCCTTGTTATAAGCTCTTGGCGTATCAATTTATGCATTTGACACCTTGATTGAACGTTTGATTGGCGAGAACATGATTTTGGGTTTTGAACTGCATGTCGGATGTTTGAACTTTATGGTATAACACTCGTGCACATTGGTATATTCATTTGACATTCTTATATCGACTGTGTGATTGGATTTCGCTAAATTTGCAATGCATTAATGTTTGGATTGGCTTCGCATTTGGCATACTCAACTTTTGGTTTCATAAGATATATAGATATTCATGTATAATGCCTATGGTTATTTTTGCAACCATTGATATGTTGTTTTCATTGGTTAAGCTATGGATATCGGTGGCTACATTGGCGCATAGTTAAGTTTGGTATTGATTTCCTTTCGATTGCGCATGCACTTACCATGTTCATTGGTCAAACCAATTGATGAATTGTTGAGCTGTGTTACAGGGGATGTTACAGTTGTATCTACCTGCCTCCTTACCAGAAATTTATCTATTCCTCACTTGCCACGCTTATGCTCGCTAAGGTGATGGTTTCCTTAGATTCGCAAATCATACAGAGGTTAACTTTGGTCTTTTTTTTATATGGTTTAACGTTTTCAGAGCTAGATTTGATGCATGAAAAGGAAAGAGTTAAGATCTGGATACCTCTGCGACCTGTGAAGGTTTCAGGTGTTTTAGGGTTTCCCATCCTGACTTTTATTGTTGTTTGGAGAATGATGCGAGTTTGGAAACTGGATTTGAAGATTTCCTTTAATAATTTCGGCCTGGACATAAACCCAAAACGATCTGCAATCGGATTGAGAGGTCGTGTTTTCCTTGAACGACCTGGCGGGCATGGAGAGATGGAATTCTCATGAGCAAACCCTGCGTACTTTGCTATCTGGGTGAATTATCTTATGATCAATATCAATCCAGTTTTAGGAGCAATTTCTTACGGGAAGCAAATGTCACGAACAGATAATGCAATCGCTCCATCTTTACTGGCAACTGAAGCTTCAAAACCCGTGGCCAATATCACAAGTGTGGATACATGCACAGGGACTCTAATATCTAAGGGCGTTTCGGGTCATGTGGTCAAATATGCCAGTGCATATATTACCTT
>ML783662.1:548298-569706 GCA_009831015.1 Picea engelmannii
AGATCACTTTCTCTTTGGTTTCCTTACGAGACCTCAGAGCGGCCAACGGAGCCGTTAAACTCGTCAGGGTGGTCCATACCAAACGAATTGGGTTATTTAGACAACCCCGGACCGGTTCCACTCTCCCAGTTGACGGACGGTCAGTTTCGCCCGTCAACACAAATCCAGAAGATACAAAGTGGCTATGAAGGGTAACTTTTGATTCACCTGCGGGTACTAGTGGCTTTGGGGAGGAAGCCCTATTGGCAAACCAGTAGGACCATAAGCAGTCTGCATATAATGTGAAGACCCAGGCAGATTCGGTGGTGGTTGAAGAGGATAGTAGCTCATAGGATTGTACCTTGGAACAGAGGCTTGAGCTTGAGCATTCGCCCCCCAAATGGGATTGAACGAACCTGGATATGGTTGGCCCATACTAGGGGGTATTAAAAACGCAGTTGGAAATTGCTGCCCCCCAGTCGATTGAGGAGGATGTTGTATAAATTGATTCCAATACTGGGCCAATGATGGAGGTATGTTTTTCCCATAAGGCGGGGTCGTTCCTCCTATCGCAAGTGGTGTTCAAATTGGGGTAAGTGTGCCAATTGGTGGTTGTGTTGCAAGCGGGATTTTTGTGACAATAGGAAGCTACCTGTTGAGAGGGGGTTCAGTCATACCACCTTGGTGAAATTGTCCACCAATCGGAATCTGATAATTTGGTGTGAATGACGGAATAGTGCCACTAGGATAAAAACCACCAGTAGAAGACGAAGAAGGTCCTCCAAAAGGAAATTGAGTGTTGGAATAAAACTGGGAAGAGAGTGCCCAGAAGAAGAAGGACCACCAGGAGAGCCAGATGGAGTTTGCATAGGAGTGTGAATGGAAGCATTCAATGCACGGTATCCAGGTGGTAGTATCGGAGTGATGTTGGGTGTTCACGGTGTGTTGATGGGAGCAATACTAACCACAGTAAACCCGGTTGGAACACTCATAGTATCTGTGAGATGGGCCATTTTGGTAGGGATGGTAAAGTGATAGGCCCTGGTAAACAGTACTGTCTATGGGCTAGAGATTTTAGAAATCACAGGTGGATTAATCTAGGAAATCACAGGTGAACCTGGACCAAAAAGGTCTCGTCGGAAAACGCCTGTAGACCAAAAAAGATCTTGGCCTTCTATGCCTGGAAAGGGTCCAACTGGTGATCCAGAAGATGTAGCAACTAAGTCTCCGGAAGAATTCAGTCACATAAAAGTTCACTCAAAATCAGGGTGAAGTCGAAAGTCCTCTTGAGTATTTGTAATTCGAAAATGTTCTAGAGAGTCAGTTCATTCCACTTGTGGCGTGGTAATGACTATGACTTCACTTTGCTGAGGAGAGCCCTCAGGTGTACTTGTAGGAAAGGGTTGAGAACCTTCTAGATGCTCTGGAGACAAACCCTACATTCTATGTAAACGACGTGGAGGAGCTATTGTAAACGAGTGACAAACTTCAAAAAGAAAATCTTATGGTCAACTTTGAGAAACAAACAACACGCGCTAGTAAACAAAATCTAGGAAGCAACACCAACCAAACAAGACCTTCTAATTCTGAAGTCACTAGTTGGTGATGAAATCCAACATCACAACAACGAGATGAGAAGGGGCTGGGCTAGGGTGGAAAAGTTACGCTGACGACCTGCTTAACGGAATTACACCCTGGTGCAAGCTCCCACACATAATCGTGGGTATACCCTCCAAGGAGCCCGAGTGATTTTGGTCAATGTCAATTCCAGGTACCGTGAAGACTTTCCCCTTCACAGTCACCTCTTGTAAGAACCTAGAAAGATAGGCCACTAAGGTTACCACCAACAACAATAAAGCCTAGGGGGGCAGTCGACAGTCTGATCCACACACAAGGGCAGGGTATCTAGCCCAAAATCAACTCAAATGGCTTCCACTCATCATTGTGGGTATACCTCCGAGTGATCCCCGTAATACATGCAATCTCTACACTGATATCAACAAAGAAAGGTGAGTAACTCTGTCAATATCGATGCGACCTCATGTTTAACCCTTGTGTGAGAAGGGCTTCCCAGGACAAGATGTTGCAAATGGAATTTAACACTCCCTAACACAAGATGCTATTGTGTGTTTTGTGCTTTGGAGAGTGTATCTCTCTTCCTATTCCAAACTGCTAGCCTAGCTAAATGTTGGTGTAATAGAGCCCTAGAAAAGAGTTACTAGGTAAATTTTACAATGGTGCAGTGTTATTAAGAGTTGTTGTTTACTCAAAGGAAACGGAGATGAAACTTATGTTGTATGACTCTGACCCAACGATGCATGGATGAGAATGAAAAATATATCGATTTTTGTTCAATGAGTCCTATGTATGGGAGGGAAAGAGAAGTTTTCTGAATAAAACTTGAACTACAAGACACAATTTCCTTTAAAATGCAAATGTAACAAATCACGCATCAATAACAATTCTCTATTATTTCTTTTTCAATAATTTCAACAATTGATGTTCAATGTTTTTGAAAATGAAAATGATTTTTTGAAAGAAAAACTTTTGTTCACTTTTCAAAAAGGACCCACACCATGGTAGTGAGAGTACAGGAAATCAAAAACCAATGAACAAGCAACGATAAAAACCCAAACCACAATTTCAATGAAAACAAAAAAAAGAAGCAAACCAATCTAGTCTTTTCAATTGCATAAGAAAAAGGATCTTTCAAACAATAAGCAAATGATAATGACCAAGAAACTCAACTTTCAACTGATCGTCGATCCTTAACCAAACAAGCACACTCAGATTCCAAAATCAGAGAGTATAGCTATGCCAAGAAAAGTCAAGAAACGAAAGTCAAGACAGAAATGACAAGAAAAGCCTTGGAAATCCTAAGACTATTCGTGCACGAAAACGAAGACAAGAAGAACATCAATCAATGGTCCAAGAAACTCTTATGAGGCACCTAAATTGATCTAGGCAGTTGAAGATGCCAAAACTCAAATCCAAAATTTTGAAAAAATGAGTTCGCAGGCTAGCAATATTACACAGTGCGAGAATTAGTGATTCTCGCAGGTGAGCTTTGAGCAGAGTGTGAGAACCTCTCACTAAACCTAAAGGAAAAGTGTGGACTCTACAGATTCTCACAGGCTACTATGGAGTGCAGTGCGAGAATGTCTGAAACTAGTCAAATTTTTGGAAAATGACACAAAATTTGAAGAGGCCTCTGGACCCAGAGGGTCTATCAGGGTATCCTGAAGACTCAAATATTGATATGAATGGAGAAAAGTAAAACAAGAGAACATGGTCATGGAAAAATACCAAAATCCACAAAGAAAATGGGATTATCCCCAGTGGAGTTGCCAATTTTGTTATCGGACTAATCGGTAGGTGCAGACACTAACAGATCTCCCTAGATCCACCTGGATATAGAACAAAACAGGATAGGACAAGACTCTTTCCCTAAGTTTTGACCATTGAATTAATTAATAGGAAGGAACAAGTAACATACCTTAGTATCGCTTCCTATTGTCTATGTTTATGAACGTCGAAGTGGTGAATCTTCTGAACAACTACTTCTTCTGAGCTTCGGAGCTCTGGCACTTCAGATATTTCTGATTCGGAAGATCTACCTTCTTCGCAATCCATTTCCTACGAATGCCAAATATCCAAAATTCTAGAGTCTTATCAATACTTACACACCAAAGGGGTGATATGTGTCAAAAACAAGGACTGTATACGTGGCCCAATCAATGGTTGGCATTTGTCTAGTTCTCATTGGAAAAAAAGACATACCAAAGGCATGAAATAGATTTGCACATGGCATGCTTACAAAGGTCCACATCACCTTAGGTGATATCTACATGCCACATCACTTCGACATTTCGTGACTTCGTAACTTTGGGCTTTGGTGAACTTTACACCTGCACAGCCCAAATCTCTCGAACATCGAATTTCTAGAATTTTGAGGACTCACGGATCAACGATCCTCCTTCTTTGTTAAGATCTATAGTCAAAAGGAGCTCTAGGACTCCAGGGTTCAGGATTTCTAAGGCTCCATCTTGTACTGCCTCCTGAATTTCCAAATTGGAAAAATCCATGAAGGACTGAGATTTATGGTCGACATTCACCTGTCAACGAATGGTCAGGATTGACTACGACTTCAGCCTTTTATATCTTAACACTTCGCAAAAAAATAATTTTGTCTCACCAAACTAGCGACCCCCTAAGATTTCAAGAATCAATGGTCCATGCTCCTAGCTGAGATCTACAGTGGATAGGAGCTCTGGAACTCTGGGCTTTGACGGGTTTCCCATTATAACTTAAATTTTCTCCTGAACGTCGAACTGGTGAACCACCAGAGTCTAGTCAACAACCACGCACTAGAGGTGTGCTATGTTGCAGATAATAGGGAGTGGACACATGGCCATATCTGATTGGTGACATGTGCCATGTTCCAATTGGCCCAATTAGTCCTTGAAACACTTGAAAATGATAACATGTGGCATGTATCCCATATGTCCACATCATCCCAGGTGACGTCAGCAGGTTGCATCACCTCCGTAACTTTTTTACTCCAGAGCTTTGGGATTCAGGATTTTTCTTTGTAACATCCCTCAACACTTCCGAATGTTGAACTTTTGAACAGGTCCACTGTTGCACCTCTTTTGTCACCTTAGTGAGCAAAATAGAGGTGCTTATAAGATTAGTTGGGTTTGCTAAGCAAGACAGCTGCAAGGAAAAGGGTTAGAAAAAGAAATATAAAACAATAACTAAGAAATAAAACAACAACTAAATTTATAAACATAGGGACATAAGGACAAAAGAAACAATGAGACCCGTGTCACCAATGATAAGGCTGATATTAGTGAAAGAAAACACTGAGAAGCAAGGGGACTATGAGTCCCTTCTTCCTCCAAGGGAGGGATCTTGGAACCCCTCAAATAATCTCTTCTTACAACTTTGAAAATAAAAATGAAAATGGTGAAAGAATTCTTTGCTAATCCACTCAAGGGGTGAGATGGATTTCCCAATGCAATGATGCAAGTATACTCTTGGCAAGGATAGAATATTCTTCAAGAGAATAATGGTAGCATAACTTTGTTTTGAATTCCTTGAAAAATGAAGTCTATCCATGGCCTTTTTATAGCATTCCTTTGAGTTATTGTCCAACTAGTTTGTAGTGTGTAAAGAGGCTAATTAGGGCATTTCTAGGTCTTTGACCAGCCACCCAGTCAAATCCAGTCCAGGTTTGAGTGTCAAATCAACTTGGAAGCTGAACCAGAAGTGGGTGGGAGGCCGACCACTCTCATAAATGTGTTGTTTCTCAGGTGCGTGGCTTTTTGCAACAATAGTCGCGCATCGTGCGCATGTGCGCAATTTCTGCGTTCCTGTTTTGCGCATGTGTGTGCGCGCCCAGTGTCTTCATAACGCCCTTTAATTTTTGCACTAGTTGTATAGTTTTGACCCTTTGTGAATTATTTTGTGTTAATTCAAGTCCATGGATGACCTCATAACTATTTGACGATGTTGAATTCTTATAACCATTTGCGGACAAAATTTCAATGATAACAGATGCCCCCTGATGGATGAGGTTAGGAGCATACGTATAGTTGAAATCCATCAATGTTTCTTATACTAAGAGTGTTTTTGTAAGAGAGAGTAATAGTGGGATTGTCCAGAGCTATCCATTGGAGGGAAAAAGAAACTTGTGGAACTCAACCTTCCATAAGGTGTGTAAAAATAAACTGTGTACAAACGAGGTGGGCATGCCCCATGCTCGTGTCATGTAACTCAAAAAAGAGGAATGAAGTGTTGATGTAGACAACTGCAGCGCCCTTGGGGGTGGTCGTGATAAAGGCAGAAGACAATTCTATGGAGGAACATACTCTGAATGGTAGGCAGTGACATCTGGAAGAGGTATCATAGATTCTGTAGGCATTGATAGCCTAGCCAAGTTCAGAGGTCTTCGGCAAGTATAAGAACTAACTGCAATAGTCGCAAAGTATGACCCACCGTAACATGAGAAAGTGTTGATGTCAAATGTTATGGGGGTCAATGATAGTAGGGAGTAATTGTGGTTCTCCCTGTGCCATCCGAGATCTCTCATTGGATAGGTAATGAGAATCAAGATATTTTTGCCCTTCTGGAAAACTGTGTTGATGTCGACAAAAAGGGGGACGTGGCTCCCAGAAGCAAATGGATTTGTGAAATCTACTAGGTGAGGTGAGGAATGGGAGGAGGTACATGGATGAAGTCAAGATGTAGGAAGACTCAAGACTACCCTTCATTGGGGTGTATGTGAGATAAAAGTGGCCGCAACCATGCAATGAGGTCAAGTGTCAGGGTGACAGCAAGACATGGGCGAAGTTGTGCCAGAGGCAGGACAAAGTGAATAAACTCAGAGGGTAGAGGTAAGTGGCCTGTGGGATACTTAGAGGATATGGAAGATGTTGTCAAGGGTATATGATAAGTAGTGCCCCAACCAAGGGTGACATGGGTTTCATTTTACCAAAAAGGGAAGAAGGTCACCAAAGGTGATGACAAAAAGGTAATGTAACTACTGGGAACAAAGGCGTTTGTACAATAAATAAAGAATACGTTGGCATAAGTGTACAAATACAAAAACGGGTGCCCCGATGTAATGTGGTTGGCCCGGGTAGGGCACAAATTGCTTGGAGAATTGGTGGAGGGTGGGGGCCCCATGGGTGGGTTTCTGTATGATGTAGGTGAAATGAAGGGGAATTTGCATATGGGAAAACTGATTGTGGATGAAATGGAGGGTTCATGATACTATGGAGGTGCAGTCAAAAAATAGAACCATGAAGAGATACTCTAGGAATCCATTGGGAAAGTTAGCAAAATGAGGAGAAGGAGTATGTGGCTGATTCGTGACATGATGTAAGACTATCAGAACTCCCATCCCTAAAGGGTTTTGAAAAACAGCATGAGTGTCAAAGGCCCAAAAAGGTACTATGAATGGGACAACTCATGTGGGTAAGAGTGCTACCGGGTGACAGTACCAAATATGCAAATGGAGGTGTTGGTACTGCAGAGCCAGAGATGAGGATCCTAAAGGAAAATGTTAGAGGGTGTGACTGGAGATGCAAGTGATATTCAGAGGGAATGACTACATGCCAGTGTTGAGTATATACCTGAAGGGGTTGCGTTGATGTATGATGACCAAGTACCTACACACATGAAAACCAAATACCCGATGTGAAACATATCTAAATAGAATCGAACATATGATCATTTATTTGATAATTTTGAACATGAGCAGGTGTACCTGAGTGTGTCATGGGAAAATGCTCCACTGGGGAAAAGGGTAAATGATCACCAGATGGAAATGTCTATGTAAGAGGCCGAAGGTGGTTCGGAAAACAGAGGTTATGGGCTACTGTACCAAAAAATGAAAGTGGGAAAAAGGGCTTAGATATGGACAGTGGGTCCATAATGCCATCTGAGTGTTACTGACACTATGGACGATCGGGTGGTAAATTGGGGGGAGGACATGTACCTCTCCTTTGCTCGAGGATTGATGAAGAAGTATAATGAATCACATTCACAGGATCATTGGTATGGAGTGTCGGAGGAAACTCAGGAAGATATGTGTGGCGTGTCGCGGCTAATGTGTGGTGGACGTATGGGATAGATGGACAATGGTGTGTATAATGGCCATATTCTGAACATATGGCACAAGAAAATTTGGTTCGCAACACTTTGCTACTTGAGTTAGGGGAGGTAGCGACAGTACTTGCTATAGTGGCAAGCAGTGATGGTGTTTGATTGAGTGGAATTAGGTTACATAACTCAGGTAGAGATGGGCATTTGTGGGTTGGGTGTCCATCTTTCTCGCATAGCATGCAAGGAAGTTGGACGCGTGGGGGGGGGTGGAGCTGTGGGCTCCTTCTTCTTTCGCCTACCCCCAGTTGTGGCAGGGAGGTTAGTGAGAGGGGGTGTAGAGGGCATGGTGGGAGTAAGTATGGGAATTTTCATTGGGATTCCTTCTGTTTGGGGGGGAAGGGATGGTTGAGGGACCATCTCGGGTGGATGTAAATACCAAACTGGAATTGCTAACATCATATTAGGGAGGGTAAGCATTTCAGCTACTTGGAAAGCTTCGATGCCAAGTGGAGGGAAAAATAAGGGAATTTGAGTAATGGCTTGGGGAACTATCTCCCAAACTGGGATATGGCCTTGAGGAGAGGGGAAATTTTGAACTGGTGGAGTCAACGAGTTCATAGGAGGCTCATGAGGGGGGGGCTCTGCGACTAGTGGGATGTCAGATATGATAGAAGCCTCCCTAGGAAGAAGGTTATCCTCTGTGTCAGTTCCTTTAGAGGAAACTACACACACTTGTGCTGAAAAAGATGGGTTTAGGAATGGTGGTGCTCCCTGACAAGTGCCCAACATGGATGGGTCTTGGAATAATCCAGGACCTTTGTTGGCAACTGGAAAATCATGCGGGCTAACATGAACAAGGGGGAGGATTTTATCAATGTTGGTGGAATGGTTAGGCTCATAATGTGTAAGTTGGTCGATGGTGATGATCTTCCCATTATGAGGGAACATCATCGTATGAAACACAGAAGAGGCGACCACCTTCATAGCATACATGTAGTTGCGTCCGAATAACATATTGTCATCAAGTTGGGCATCGATAAATTTAATGTCAATGAGGATGGTTTTTCCCCCAAGTTCTATGGGGACATTTTGACAAAGCCCTATGGAAGATGTTGGTTGATCATCGTAAGCTCGAAGGGTGATGGTAGAAGGTACTAGCTCAGGGGAGCCAATTTTCTGCCATACGTCTTTAGACATGATGCAGGTGGATGCACCTTCATCGATGATACACCAATAAACTGTGGTGTTCCAGATCTTAACTGGTATCTAAAAGGCTACTTGGGTGGGAAGACATGGCTCTACATTATCTGAATCAAATGTGATCAACTGGGTGTCAGCTGTGTCGATTGCTTCCAAGGCAGAAAGCAAGGATTTTCTCTGTGATGGACAGGTTTGGAGGACCTCCAACACAGATATGGTTTCAGGAGGTTGGGCTAAGTCATCAACTAGACTATAATTATGAGTAGCCCTAGCATGAGGGTTATGTACATTCCATCATAAAGGCATATGTGGTATGCGAGGAATGGGTTCCACGTTAGGACGGGGAATCATTAATGGTTGTCCTGTAGTAGTTGTTCATGTTTCTGAGTTGGTTGGGGTAGATTCGGGAGGCATACCATATTGATGATTGCCAGTTTGCAGAAGAATTTCTTCAATGGTGAGGAGGATACTGCGATCAACCAAATTCCTTTGTTGAGTGGCACCCAGGGTTTCATATTGCCCCATTTGTGGTGGGGTAGGGTTGATCATTTGTTGGGTGTTCATCACGCCTTGGTATGGAATGGGGTTCTGCAATACGGTTAAGGGGGGTTGTTGCATGTATTGTTGTGGGGCCTGCTAAGGGGTGGATGGTGTCGGAGGGCCATGTGATTTCATGGATTCCCTCATTCGTTGGAGGTTAGGAATTTGGGCACAATGATGAGTATAATTTCCATACTCATTACATATAGTGCAAGGAAAGTTAGTTTAAAGAGTGTTGTTCCTCCCTTGGTGTGATATATTGGTATTGATGCCCCCTTGAGGGTCTTGGTATTGGTTTCCCCCAATGGGATGGTTGTGGGGGTCATTCCTGCCTGGGCCTGGGTTGTTATTGTTCCTATTTCTTCCTTTCTTTCTGGCATTATTCGATGGATGGGTCGGATTTTCTGTATTCAGCTGTTCAAAATTTTGATATTGTTGAACGGGAGAGTGTTGAACAAAATTCACCCTAGCATGAGGATGTGGGGGAGCCATGGGTTGTGGGGGACTAGGAAATGGAAAGTATGGATTCTGTGGGGATAACGATCCATAAGGTACATAGGAAGGTGTGGTTCTTTTGCTAGTACTATAAGCTGAGGTAGAGGGGGTACCAGAACTTGTTTGAATAGGTGGGTGTATGGGGGGTGCCGGCGGTGGCCCACTGATGGGTGGAGGCATAACAATAGGGTATGGTTGTTGATAAGGGGGTGGGGGGTAATAAGAGGTGCCCCCATATGCCGGCGGGTATTTAGGTGTTCCATACAATGGTGGTTGTTGGGGTTGTGGACCGTGGTGAGTGGTATTACCAATCAGTCTGTCTGTTGAGTGAGACATCCCAGGTTTGTCTTGGCCAAACGGCACAGGTTTTGGGAGATCAGGAAGTACAGTGTATAAGTATCATGATTGTGCATAGATGATATCATATTTTTGAGCCTTACTGGTGGCTTCTTCTTCTGATTGAGGGAAGGTGGAAGCTACATCCTTACCGAGGAGAGAAACAAGTGATCTAAGAAACTAGTCAAGACACTGTTGTTTGGTGATTTCTTCTTTGCACAAACTACGTCGCCTACACCACTCGTGAATGTGATCAGTGATATGTGTGGTTGAGGTTTGTTTGAAATTAGAGAGTAGTTCCAGACCATTGTCATAGTGGATTGCTAATTGGAAGAAGGTTAAAAATGCTTTGGCCAAGGACTCGAAAGTTACATGAGACCATGATTTTTCATCTACATACCATTTGGTTGATGGGCCAGTGAGTGTTCGTTGAAATAATCGCAGTCTGATGGAATCATCCATAATGTTGTTGGAAGAGCACCATAGATGAAAATTCATGACATGGTTGGCAGGGTCATCTTGTGCTTTTCCTTCAAATTTGGGTATGTCTGAAGGTAGTTTGGTGGGCATTGCAGGCCATGTGGGGTCATGCAATATAGGATCATTGGTGAGTTTTATTAGATCAGGTATGTTGAGAGAGGCCAAATATGGCATTTGTAGTGGCGGGGGGGGGATTAGCTCCAGCCATGGTGTAAGTGTGTTGTGAACCTGACCCTCGAGGGGGGCTAGGTGGGTTGGTACTTCCCCCTTGAGAGGAAGTTGGTCCTCCGCTTCCATGTCAAGGAGAGTGAGTGGACGACAAGACTTGGGAAGTGGACCCAAGTAATGTGGAACCAAGCAAAGTTGATCCTAAGACAGTAGCACTCACAGGAGTGTGTGAAGGTGGTGTCGATGACTGGGTAAGACCAGACACTCCCCCTAAGATAGGAGGGAGGTTTAGCAAGTGTCAAGAATGACAGGGATTCTGTGGGTCCCCTATGATGTCCAACTAGGTAAGTGAATGTGTGCAAATGGTGGTGAGAGTAATAAAGAAACAAGAGCCTTTGTTGCAAATTTTGAACTTTACACAATATATATATCCAAATCAAAATGTAGTCAGAAGTGCATCATACATAAAGTGGTTTGAAAAATAAGCATATATGTGGATAAGTGGGTTTTGTCTGCATGGAGAATCAAAGAAAACAAATGCTCGTGTCCTAGAAGATGTAACATCCTTCCTCTCAAATAGCACTGGACCTTCCAATAGTACTCAACAGTGAGGTCTGAAATCACCGGAAGAGAAACTAGTGAAGGATGAAATAATCGGTTATAATGAGGGGTAAAGGGGGCATATCTTGAAAGAGTTGGCGATATTTCCCAATAGCCACACAAAATATGATCAAGCTGCAATTGCAGCCCACAATTTCCACCTGGCTAGATATCCTAACATTTGGTCACTAGGTACCTCAGTCAAAGTGCAGCATTTAGATTTTCGGCCTCAGAAATGGGTCATGGACTGGATCCCATCCAAGAGGTGGGTGCCTCAAGGGGGGATGCATATAACAACTGGACCTCGGCCTTCAGCCCTTCATGGGTATCTCCCTGCCTTATGGTGTTAAGAACACTTGACTTGGAGGATTTTCAATTCCCTATTTGACAACTTCTATGGTTTTGACAATGTGAGAACCAAATAACGAGGAGTTATTTGGATGCCTATCCCCAAAATCCTACCTAGACTAAAAATTTCTTTTGGCACCTCCTATGGAGGAAAACTTAGTGAGTTTTTAGAAAAGAATTAGATGTAGTTGTTTTGAGAGGTTGGGGATGTGAACCAACCTCGTTGAATTTAAATGGGAGTGGATAGTTTCGTCAAGAAAAGGGTGGGGTGTTTCAGAATCCCTTTGGAGGAAACTTACTTTGACCTCCACATTTCAAGAAGAAGCTATGTGAGTGATAAGTGACTTTTGTGTGTGAATTAGTGAAAGTGTGCCAATTTTTAATGAATTAGGTGTCACCTTGCTACATGTGGACTTCGCTTGGTCCTTACAAGTGTTGATTACCTAATTAACTAAGTGTCTTTGGTACAACCGTACATAATTCAAAAGTCTCTAGAAAGCTAGCATGTGGACATGTGGGTCCGTTACTATTCCTTTAACTCCCTATTGTGATGTAATCTAAGAAAAGCTTTGAAACTATACTAGATTGTGCTCATGTGGGCATGTATGGGCCTGTTACAAAACCTTTAAACTTCCCTAGTGATTTGATCTAAGAAAGTAAATTTCAACACTATCCTATCTTTGTAGCATGTGGGCATGTATGGGCCCGTTATAATATTAAGATGTGTTTGAAAAAATAAACTAAGAGGAATCCCAAGAAGGGTTATTGTCCTCTCCTAAAGGTTTTAATCTTCTTAAGGGAGATGAAATTGTTTCACAATCTTTTTCTGATTCTCAAGGTCGCTTGGAGGTGCGAGAGAAGAGCATACTAAGTGATTGTTATCCAACTTCTAGTCCCAGTGCAAGTTAAATGTGATAAAAAAAATGATTTCCAACTTATATTTTGAGTCAAAACAAGCCATTCATATGGAGAAAATGAAATCAAAAGAGGAAATAATGATTTTAACCCCCTAAGTGCCTATGTGTTTTGACTAACCCCTTTATATGAAGAGGGGACTAAGTGTGGTGCAGCTTTAAAACATGCTTGAAATCATTTTTAAGAAGGCTAAGGGCCTTCTCCACATCTCAAAAACTTTACAATGTGAATTTTTGCACAGATGCACGGGTCTCAATGGAGGCAGAGGCATACAGAGCGCATGCACGTGGACCGAAAAGAGTTAATGAGCACATGTGCATAGAACAGAACTGTGGTTTGAGAACGTGTGTGCACGATGCACGTCTATGGGCCAAAAAACCTGCACACAGGTGACACATGGCCGTGAATGAAAATTCTGGGTGGAATTCTCTCAATTCACCTTAGAATTGGATGATTGGCAGGTCGTCTTAGGCCAGTTAATGCACCTGGAAGTTAAATAAACCAAAAGAAGAGCTAGAAAAACCCAAATGGGGTAGGAAATTGATACATTTCCCCAATTTAGTCGTCAATATGTTCCTCCTCTTTGGTCACCTTAGTGAGCAAAATAGAGGTGCTTGCAAGCTTAGTTGGGTTTGCTAAGCAAGACAGTTGCAAGGAAAAGGGTTAGAAAAAGAAATATAAAATAATAACGAAGAATTAAACTAAGAAATAAAACAACAACTAAATTTATAAACATAGGGACATAAGGACAAAAGAAACAATGAGACCCATGTCACCAATGATAAGGCTGATATTAGTGAAAGAAAACACCGAGAAGCAACGGGACTATGAGTCCCTTCTTCCTCCAAGGGAGGGCTCTTGGACCCCCACAAATAAGCTCTTCTTACAACTTTGAAAATAAAAATGAAAATGGTGAAAGAATTCTTTGCTAATCCACTCAAGGGGTGATATGGATTGCCCAATGCAATGATGCAAGTATACTCTTGGAAAGGATAGAAGAGTCCTCAAGAGAATAATGGAAGCATAATTTTGCTTTGAATTCCTTGAAAAATGAAGTGTATCCATGGCCTTTTTATACAATTCCTTTGAGTTATTGTCCAACTAGTTTGTAGTGTGTAAAGAGGCTAATTAGGGCATTTCTAGGTCTTTAACCAGCCACCTAGTCAAATCCAGTCCATATTTGAGTGTCAAATCAACTTGGAAGCTAAACCAGAAGTGGGTGGGAGGCTGCCCACTCTCATAAATGCATCGTTTCTCAGGTGCGTTGCTTTTTGTGACAACAGTCGCGCATCGTGCGCATGTGCGCGATTTTTGCATTCCTGTTTTGTGCATGTGCATGCGCACCCAGTGTCTTCATAGTGCCCTTTAATTTTTTCACTAGTTGTATAGTTTTGACCCTTTGTGAATGCTTTTGTGTTAATTCAGATCCATGGATGACCTCATAATTGTTTGACGATGATGAATTCTTGTAACCATTTGCGGACGAAATTTCAGTGATAACATCCACGTCACTTTTGGTGACATCATAAAGCTATGTCATTCAGGCACTCTGGTACTTCAGCACTCTGGAGCTTCAGGCTTCGAAGGATTTTATAAATTCTTCAAACAGTTTTCCCCCGAATGTTGAATTCCCAAACCTCTCAACCTCCTGGGGTCCACGTAGTACATTTTTCATCAATAAAGGTGGTGACATGTCATCCTACCATCAAGTGACATGTGTCATGTCCCAATCAATATTACGGGCCTGTCAAAAGTACAAAAATAAGTGACACATGGCAGACTTAGGGTAGGTCCACATCACCCTAGGTGATGTCATCATGCCACGTCATATTTGATACATCAGGACTTTGACGATTTCTTCTCATAGACACTTTTTCAAAACTGTTGAACTATCGATCAAGTCCATGTCACCACGATGTTCCGTGATTTCGACACTTCGAAAGATCTCTTCTCATCTGCACATTTTCAAAACTGTCGACGGTCGAACAATTTCTTCCCATATATTTGGGACTTCGGTGAAACTCTACTCTAGGAAATCTCTAAAGGATTTCCACGAACATCAAACAACCGAACCACTTGGGGAAATAAAATGGTCCACCTTCTCCTGAGTGATCTACGACTGAGAATCACTCCGAGACTTTGGAGCTTAGGGGCTTTGGGCTACAGGACTTTAGAGGATTTCCCTGTTGAAACACTACACAACCCATGGACTTCCAAAACTCTAAATAGGATGATCTACTGACCCATTTCCTCAAACATGAATGGTCCATATTAACTCTGGAGTCTGGGACTTCGAAGCATTTCCCTGTTGAAACACCGCACAACCCCGGGACTAACGAAACTCTGAACATTGGTTAATCTGCGGACATGCGTCCCTAGAAATTGGATGGTCTGGATTGGTTCTGGACTTCGAAACTTCGGAGGATCTCTTATTGAAACACCACACAACCCTCGGACTACTGAAGCTTTGGATATGATGATTGTGAGGATTTTTTCCCTTCCCGAACAAATCCAATGGCCCAAATTTAATTTTTGTGGCTCCAAACCCATGATTACCAATGTCTCCTTTCTCTGCTAACTTTGTCGAACTGATATACCTCTTGATCTTTCCAATATCACCCAAGATCTCTCTCAGTTCTACTCTAGCACTCTATACATCAAATCCTTGTGCAAATTTTGAATCCAAATTCCACATTCATGGCCCATCCTAGTTCAGTGTTGAAGCCATGGGCTCTGATACCAATTTGTAACATCCCCGGGCTGCCATGCCGAGGACACGCCACTTCAAAAAAAACTGTTGTATTCAATCTCTGATACTGGGCTTCCAAGCCAGGGACATGCTACTTCAAAAGAAACTACTCTATTCAAGATCTGATATTGGGCTACTAAGATGAGGACACGCTACTTCAAAAGAAACTTCTCTTTTCAAGCTTTGATACCAATTTGTAACGTCCCCGAGCTGCCAAGTCGGGGACACACTAATTCAAAAGAAACTGCTTAGCTCAATCTCTAATACTAGGCTGCCAATCCAGGGGCACACTACTTCAAAATAAACTTATTTTTTCAAGCTATGATACCAATTTGTAACACCCCCAGCCTTCTGCTGGGAAATTTCATTTTTAATAAAGAAAAAACAAAATTTCTCACTTTGTTCTGATAATCAAACTATCCATACCTAGGCATAGACATGTTGGGATATGGTAGACAAATATCTTTCCGTAAAATCATACATATAAACTTAAATATCTAATCTGCATTCTACTAATACACAAATTAATGCGGAAATCATAGAAATCTACTACAACAACTTACTTAAGCAATATTATAAATATCATGGCATGTACAGAATACACAACAAAAAAATTAGCATAGAGATGGTACTTATATTTTTATGAAAGTCACCAGCTGCATGTAGACCTTACAAAAACCTCCAAGCCTTAGACCACACTGCTCCAAGCTATCAACAGTGGGTCACCCCTGAGCTCAGACTAAACTCCACCTAGGGTAAAGGGAATCCTAGGCTAGGCCGAGACTACAGAAAGTTGCACAATGCAACATGAAGGATTCCCTCCCAGAAGCCTACTTATGCCCACCACTCACAGAAACTCATTCCCCACATGCATGTCCCACCCCAAGAATATATTCCTTCACTATTCCATATTCCATTGACTGCTCCACTTCCATTCTAGGGCTTCTACAACAGGTCGGATCAGGAATTCTCAGAGCTCTGTAGTTTTTTTTTTTTTTTCTTTTTTCACTGGGGGAATTGGAAACTTGCAGTTCTCCTACTTGCGTGACACATGGTAGATACCTATCCACTACCACTATAACCCAAGATGTTCCACACATCCCACAAGCATGGAGCACAAGTAAATGGGGGTGAGAATTGAACTTGATACCTCCTTTACATATTTGCTTCCATTTACACGACACTTGCCAATCGATCTACACCTCTGTGGGCTTATCTGTAAGAGCTCTCTAGTTGTTGTTGGACTCCCTCTAGGAGAAATAATTTCCCCAACTATCTCTCTCACCTAGAGAGAAATTTTCATGGGCCTGACAACCTGCTTCTTCAATCCATGGGCCTCACAACCTGGCTCTTAAAAACCACAAGCCTGACAACCTGCTTCCTCAGTCTAGCTTCTAAGTCAAAAAGGTAACCACAGTAGAAAAATTGGGTATGAGCTTTGGTAATGACAGCAAGCCACAACAGTCCAAATAAAAATGTGGGTAGCAACAAAAAAATGGCTAGGGAATGATATGGCTCAGGCACATCGCAATCATGATGTTCCTCACAAGAAAACTGGTTAGCTTCACGGGTTTGCAAGTTTTATAGTTTGCAGAGGTCAATGATGGAGGAAATGGTTGGTTGCGTGAATTCTCAGTCTGAGTACAAGCGTGAGTGGGGATCACAGAAAGAATGGCAAGAAAACCCCCACAACGATGGATTTTCCCCCATAAAATTGCATCTGCCCAGGTTGACACATGGCTCTCTTGGGATCTTGTTCCTGTCCACTTGGAGTTCATTCCTCTCTCAAAAGGAACTTAGGATAATAGGGGTTATTTCCCAAACCATAGTATTTTAGAAAAATACATTATAATATTCCCTTGGGGTTAAGCCCTCAAGGTTGGCCCTTTTTCCTAGCCTCTTAGCCCCATCCCTTTCCCTACTCTGTGGAGCTTAGTCCCCCATAACTCTTTCTTCGTGGTCGGTCTACATGCATAGATGTAATTATATTAATGATGTGAGTATTTTTAATATACAAAATCAGGCTCATTGGCCTTATCATATATGCACTCCAGCCTAATAAATGCATAATCCTTCCATATTATAAAGACTTGGATCACCAGCCTATAAACATAATTACAATTCAGTAGGGGCTCGTCCTTGGGGTATTACATGCTCAGTGGTTAAATCTCACTCCTTATCTTGTTCTAAAGTAAATAAGTGAGGCCCATGGCAGATCCATGACTAAGATCTCATCTTACCTCTTTTTCGATCAACGATTGTCAATTGAACCTGATATTATTTCATCATCAACCCATCTTCCTAGCCTCACTATGGACTCATGTACACCCACTTCTGATGAATGGTTGGGATCTATCGTCATGTAGATATGATAGTTACATTTTTAAGGAAAATACCTACGGACTTCCAGCCCCTTCGGGCCCACTATCATCCCATCATCCATTCCACCATTAATATGTGTCACATTTTGAGGAACGTTGGCTATCATGATGGCACCTTTTTCATATTAACACCATCTCTTCATTTTTCCCTCGCTTAAGAGAGACCCACAACAATCTATGATCACGATTAAATTTCCCTTGGATACAGATCGACGATCCTCATTATTTATCGGGTCTTCATCTATGTCGACACTCCCTCATCATCATCGAAGCTCCTCACTCTAACTATTAGTCGCTTGATCGGCTCGACCCTCAAACGAATGGCCACAATCAGCCTATCTCTCTGATCGACGACTGTCGATAGTTCTAGGAATTTTTCATCATCAAGTTCTCTCATTCTCCCAACTCCACAACTAGAGTCACTCTATGATCTCCCAATAAACATAAGGCTAAGATTCATTTTCCACGTTGGAATAGAGGGCTATGATCTTCCCCAACTCAAGACATGGTTTTCTTCTGGAAAACAATATAAAATTGGGACTTAGCCAAATTCATGGGTTTGTTAAGGGGTTTACCAAGTCTTCAAGAGATATGGAATTACTCTAAAACCATGGAGTTTTCCTAACTTCATCAAAGGTGAAGTTAATGTATATCTTGCAATATTTCCACTTAATACAAGTAGTCTTCCCCAGTTCTCAGGGTTTTTCAACCTGCACCAAGACATTCTCTCCACCCAAGCACTCCTCGGCCTGCCGCAGAGTGAATATTTTGTCCATGTCTTGCAATATTTCCTCCAAGATGCAAGATCCTTAGGATAATAGAACATCCCAACTTGAATTAAATTCATGGGTTAACAATTTTAAACATTAAAAGAAAACAAACACATTCCATTTTACTCAGAAATTCAACTCATTATTTACATGCATTCATATTTTCCCATTAAACCAGGAACCACACATTCACATCATTATCTTACATCAAACAAGCCAAATTGAGTATTAACTAAGATAGGAAACCTTTATTCCCAACCTTATGTCGTATTTCAGAGAGCCTTCCTATAGTACACCATCCCCGTACCAAGCCATGATATCACCGGAGAAACATTCAGGTGACTTTTAAGTTTTAAGATGATCTGAGAATGTTATTCTCCTTCCTCCACTGACAACATCAAAAGTTACGCCCTTCCCACTGAGATCAGGGCCTCCACAGGTTTATCAGGTACCTCTCCAACTGGATTTCCCCTACACAAGGGATCCCCTACTCTGATATACAGTCCCTCGATGACCTCCCCTTACCAGTTTCGATTTATGTCCAGTAAGTACCAAGTTGCATACCTTTATCACTCTAGTATGGATCTGGGTCTTCTCTATTTTAGGGTGAACATTATTAAATTGGATGAGATTCCTATTTTCTTCAAGGAAATCTCTCCAATTTCTTATTCTCCTCAATCTAAGCCAACGAAATTCTATGTTCATTGTTCCCTTATCATATGAGCTCATTGCTCCCTTACTCTTCCTCAGAGTATTCTCCTCTATGCATTGTGTGCTCTCCTTCTACTGCTCATTATGACTCTTCCATATTTCCTTGGGTGATGTTTTTCCACCTTTGGTCTCTTCCTCCTCTAATCCTTGGGATTCTCATGGTTTCTCTTAGACGCGACCTATTGTCTGAAGTCAAAATCCATGAAGGGAAAATATATGGGTGTCATGTTTGTCAGTTCATTTAGTTGACCCTTTTCCTTCTACAGGAGACCAAAAATGTCAATAGTTATTTATTGCTTCAACCATAGTTCTGAATTCCATAAGTGGCCATGTGGCTCCATATCGATCAGGGTATAATGGTAGGTGTGCATTTATGTTTACAAGTATAAGCTATCTTGTTAAGAAACCATCCTATTTTCTTCAACAAAACATCTCAACCCCACCTCACATGTCTATTAGGATATTTAGACACTTAGGAGTTAGTTAAGATCTACTTGGTCTAATATTTCGTTAGGTAAAAGTGTGTTTCTTTAGTATGCATTAGTATGCATTTGTAGTTAGGAAATCCGATGGTCACGATATGTTCCCGACATAGAGTGATCCGACGGTTCATACTCTCCTCGATCTTAACGGCCATTGATCCATGGATTAACACCCGATTCATCCATGATCTCTATTTAAAGAGCATGGAGGGTCATTTTCCGATGATTGATTGTGAGAAACTCTCTTGTAAAATCTCTCTGTAATATTTTTCTTCGCATTAATAAACTACTCCAAGTGGTCGCGTTGGTTGGGGTCGTGGATGTTTCCCCATAGGGGTTTTACCACGTGAAAACATCAGTGTGTTGATATTTGATCTGGTTATGTAAGTGGTTACTGAAGTTGTTCGTCCTCTGTTGGAATACCTGTGTTGTCAAACATGGTATCAGAGCCTGTTTGAAGACCCGCTCCTGTTGTAGATCGAGATCGTGAAGCCGAGTTCCCTCATCTCCATTTTCTGGAATTTCCATACATTTCTGGGTTGAGAGGACTGTTCCATTTCTTCTGGAACACTCGTTTCATTCAGGAACACTTTTTGTTTCATGCAAAAAGGTTTCTTTTTGCCCAAGATACGGCCATTACAGTCAGATCCGGAGGTATAAAGTCTGAATATGCATTTTTTATTTTTTTTGGCAAAGTTTTGATTTTATTTCGGTTTGTATTTTTTATTTCTGAGCTGCTACTCTTTTAGATCTATGTATGCTCTTTTCCCCATGCCTTGTGTGATCTCAGAAAATTATAAATAGATAGGAAAAGGTGCATCTTCCGGGTAAGCTAACCGAGATCTAACCCTTGTTGTCATCGAGAAGCGAAAATTTTTTCTTGTGTGAAAAGAGTTTTTTTGGAGCATGCTCTCCAAGGTCGTCTTCCACAACAACAACAACACCCCTAATCCTCCTTTTGAACATTACAATATGTTTTGCGAGACCATTTGGTTAAAACTTGCCTTATTAAGTAAGAGGTCTTGAGTTCAAGTCTCTCTTTTGTTACCTTTTTTTGAAAAAGTTCATGCTATAAATTGTAAAGTGCATTTCACTTCAAGTATAAAAGTGAATCACTATAAGTAGCCTTATATTTTTTAGAGTTATTTTGCATGCAACTTTTCTGTTATAAAGTAACCTCATTGTAAAAGTGATCCCCACTTCTCTTTATAAAAGTGGGTCACTTCATAAAGTAGCTTACACTATCACATAGTTATTTGGTTATTGTTTATGCCTTTTTTAAAAAGGGCATAACTCTCACATCGGAAGTCCGTTTTCAGTGCCATTTTTTTTAAAACCGCACAAATTTTTGAGATCTTTCCATCCATATAATTAGTTTTAGTTTTTAAATATTAATTATCTACATATTTAATATGGATTCTACAAGTACTGTCATGCCTACCAGCGACAACTACTTCCAATGGAGATCCCATATGGAAGATTTGTTAAGAAGTAAAGGCCTGTATCAGATTACCATGGGAAAGGAAACGGCCCCCACTGATGATGATAAGAAAGCCAAATGGGATAATAGGAATGACGAAGCACGTGGACTAATTGGAATGTCCATCTCTCCTGATCTAAGGTACCACCTTCAAGGAATTGAT
>ML783662.1:589286-630492 GCA_009831015.1 Picea engelmannii
CATCATATATTATATTGATACACATTGTTTTACATTGTTTACAATACAATATACATATAGGAGCCAGCAGCATCCAAAACCCTAACCCAATGACCTGGATTAGTCCAAAACCCTAATTCCTTAACCGGAAATAGAAAACCATCAGCAAAAACCATGTGCCGAAAAACCACCTAATATCATGTGGTCCCGGAAATATGTCGTCCCGATAATATCTCGTCCCGGAAATATGTCATCCCGGAAATATGTCGGCCCGGCGAAAATATGTCGGCCCAAAAAAAAAAAAAAATCGGGGGCACTGCCCCCAAACCCCTGCACCCCCCTCTAACTCCCCTGCGCGCTCGGCGCAGGTGCTCAGACACTACTACTCGTGCAAAGAATATAACACATACCCAACATGAGTATGGTAGGTTGTGCTAAACTCCAATTTTGTTCCCAAGCCTACAAACAAAATTTTCCATAAACGTGAGGTGAAATTAGCATCTCGGTTCGATACTATGCTCTTGGGTAGACCATGCAATCTGAAAATTTCCTTTGTAAAAACATTAGCAACATCTTTGTCCTTAAAATTAGATTTAATAGGGATGAAGTAATCTCCCTTTCTAAACTTATCTACTACAACCATTATTGTATCATGTTTCTTGATTGTCTTTGGAAAATCAGTAATAAATTCCATGGAGATTATCTCCCACTTCCACTCTAGAATTTGCAAAGGCTGCAACAATCCTGCATGATTCTTGTGTTTAACCTTCACCTGTTGACACTATAAACATTTATAAATGTACTCGACAATGTTCTGCTTCATTCTAGGCCAGTAATACAATTGTCTTGTTTTTTTTACCATCTTTTGATAACTAGGGTGACCTACATAAGGTCTCCTATGGAACTCATCCATAATCAAGTGCCTTAATTCTATTGACTTAGCCACATACAACCAATTGTTATATAACAAAAAATTATCATCTCCAATCTAATATCCTTTATATTTCTTCTCCCTAGGTTGTTGATGTAACCCTTCTTTTACTTGGTTGAAATAACCCATATTCTTGCAAGAGGGTTTTAATCCTCTCCTTCATATTACACTCTCCCACACTTGTTTCTACTAAGTGTATAGCTTGTAAACTTTGGATAAGAACATATTCCACTATGTTCTACTTCCCCTTAATATGTTTGATTTCAAAATCAAACTCACTAATCAACGCCATCCACCTAGTTTGTCTAGCATTCAACCTTGGCTAGTTGAACAAAACATTTAGTCCATGGTGGACCATCATCAATACAAACCTTCTTCCCAACAAGTAGTCCCTCCACATATTCAATGCATGCACAATCATTGCAAGATCCAGGTCATGAGTGAATACTTCTGCTCATGCTCATTCAATTTTCATGATTCATAAAAAATCACTTGTCCTACCTGCATGAGCACTCCACCAAGTCCTTCTTTGCAAGGATCAATGCAAACCAAGAAGTATTTTTTAGGATATGTAATATTCAAAATAGGGGAATTGGTCAAGATATACTTCAGCTACTAAAATATATCCTCACATTATCTAGAGATGTTCTTCATGCTCTTCTTTAGTCTTGGAATGGACCAAACTATATTCTACGAATACTAATACAATTTTTTCTAAATAATTGATGAGCACACTATTCATTAAGCACATGAAACTAGTTGGTGTGTTTGTAAGCCCAAATGGAACCACTACAAACTCATAGTTCCCACACCTTGTTCTAAAGGATATCGTGTGGATGTGCTCATCCTTAATTATGACTTGGTGGTATATAAAACTTAGGTCAATCTTTGAAAAAATTACATCTCCTCTGAGTTGATCAAAGAGATCATGAATCATGGGTAATGGATAATTGTTCTTCATGGTCATCTTGTTCAACTTCCTTTAGTCAATACACAATATCAAGGTGCCATCCTTCTTCTTTACAAACAAGTTCGGTGCTCCCCATGGGGACACACTCAGCCTAATGTAACCTTTATCCAACATCTCCTTCAAATGTACTTTCAAATCCACCAATTCGAGTGTGCTCATATAATAGGGTACTTTTGATGTTGGCACTGGTCCAGGTACAATATTTATTGAAAAATAAAGATATCCCTTTGGAGGTAGTCCAGGTACTTCTTTTGTAAACACATCCTTAAATTCCCACAACATTGGGTGATCTTTAGCCTTCGTCTCATTACCTTCTACCGAGTTAAGCACTTGTATAGAATACAAGGGACACTCTTTACGAATGAACTTCTTAATTTGTAACGTTGATATTTTCTAAACTGAAACTGGCTTCTGAATGCCTTGCAAAACTTTTGCATTGCCTTATTCATCTTCGGATTCCAAAGTCTTCTCATAACAATTCATTTTTTCTTTGTGGGAAGCTAACCAATCCATGCCTAGTAACACGTCATACGATCCTAGGGGTAGGATATTCAAGGTGGATTGTGCACATAGTCCACTTATCTCAAATGGAAAATCCTCTATGACTTCAACCACTTTTCTCTTATTTATTGTGGCTAAATGGACTAACCATGTCATTGCATGTTTCTTCCTCTGTAAGGAACATGTTTCAACAAATTGTGGTGAGACATAAATAAGGTTAGATCTAGGGTCAATCAAAATATAAATAGGTTGTTTTTCAATTATACCTTCCAACTCTACTACTGAATCCTAGTGGTCTCCTTTTCTATTCTCCACGGCTGCATATATCCTTGGAATAGTTCTAGCCACATCATTAAATGTCATTGCCTCCTGCACATGATTGAATTTATTGTTGTCATGTTTCCTATGAGGAAAATCCCTCAACAGGTGTGGTTCTCCACATCCCCAACATTGCAAAGGTCCTTTATTAGGCTCCTATGCTATCTCTCTTGTCTTATCTACTGGCCTATTTCCACTCTGAGATGGAAAATTCTACTGATACACACTTCTTCTTGGTTGACCCAACTATCCACCCTTTTTTGGATTCTTATATGGGAATAATATGAATCCCTTTTTCTGAGACTCACTCTTATCTCTTCTCTTCCATTCCTTAGAAGGCTCCTTATTATGCTTGGATTGGTAATAAAAACACTTCTCCTTCCTTACAATGTCCTCCAATGTCTTTGGATTGTTAAATTCAATTATGTCCTAATAGGGTTGTGGCAATCCACTAAGAAAATGTTTCACCCTTTCTTTCTCATACTTGAGGTGAGGAACATACTTCAACAATTCCATAAATATTTTGGCATAGTAGTACTATATTAGGGTGACAATATCTATAGTAGCAATGCATTCATATTTTCTTTCTCATCCTGGGCTCTCAAGAGCCTCTCATTATCTACCTTCAGGCTTCTAACCATGGCGATCAAATCTAGAGGGGTTTATCTATCCCTCCAAACACTAGATTCCTCATCTATGAAGTGTGATGTGTCTTACATGTTGCATTGCACCATTCAATTCCATTGTCCTTCGTTTAGTACTTCCTACATGATGAAACAATGAAACATTGTTAGTCATTACATCTATCAACATCTTATCATGCATTTTTGGCATAATAAAATCCTTCTTAGATAATTTTAAGTAGTCTTGTAAACCCATTCAAGAATAGAGTTTGAACTCTTCTAGTATACCACTTTATAACACACTCGATCCCCTAATCCTCACTTAGGATGATGGGGTGTCAAAATTCCTCCTTCTCTAAAATAAATCATCTCTCTCAACAAAACTCGTGGATGGATTCAACTTGCCAAGAGAATTTCAATGACTCCAACCATGCTAAAAAACTGATCTCTAGATCAAAAGTTACAGCCTCCCGAAGTTTTCAAGATTTCATTAAATCAATCCACCTCATTTCCATGTGGTACCCATGTGGCTCCTTGTCACTCATGCCATCCAACATTGCACTAGTCTAGCACCTACCACCTGGTCCATCCACACTCCAGGTTAATGGCTTCGATCACTTGGGGCTCTTCCTTCATCATCATCGAGGATCCCCTCCTTTGGATTTGTGAGTCACCCCAACCATTAAGTTTCTATGACAATTCCAATGGACCCAATTCCTATATCCTACAACTCTCAAGACTTGACACTCTACAACTTTGATATTGTTTGTGCCTCTAACCTGATCGGCGATTAATGCTCACTCCTTATCCTCTTGTAAAGTGAAAAAGTGAGGCCCATGACAGATCCATGTTTAAGATATCATCTCTCCTCTTCGTTGATCAATGACTACCAATTGATCTCAATATTCTTTCATAGTTGTCCCATCTTCCTAGCCTCACTCCGAACTCTTGTCTGCACACTTCTGACAAATGGTTGGGATCTATCATCATGTAGATATGATGGTTAATGTTTTAAGGAAAATACCTAAGGACTTCCATCCCCTTTGGGAACACTATCGTCTCGTCGACCATTCTAGTATTAACATGCATCACCTTTCAAGGAATGTTGGATACCATGTTGTCACCTTTGTCATCTTAACGTCATCTCTCCATTTTTGGATTTCTTAAGCGAGACCCACAACAATCTACAGTCGAGGCTAAATTTCACTTGGATACTAATCGATGGTCCTCATTCTTTCCCAACTCTCCATCTATGTCATCACAACCTCATCATTGTTGGGGATCACCACTCTAACTCTTAGTTTCTTGATCAGGTCAACCCTCTGATGAATGATCCTTATAATCCTATCACTCTGATTGAAATCTATCGATAGTTTTGGGACTTCATTGTCATCGGGTTCTCTCATTCTCCTAACTCCATGACTAGAGTCGTCTGACGATATCCCCACCAACATAAGCATGAGATTCATTTTCCACATTGAAATCAACGAATACGATCTTCCCCAACTCAGCACATGGTTTTCTTCTCGAAAACGGTGTGAAATTGGGAATTATCCAAATTCGGGGGTTCAGTAAGGGTTTTACCATGTCTTCAAGAGATTTGTAATTACTCTAAAACTACGGAGGCTTCCTAACTTCATTGAAGGTGACGTTTTTTCATATATTGCAATATTTCCACTAAACACAAGTGTTCTTCCCCAGTTCTTAGGGTTCGTCAACCCACACCAGGACCTTCTCTCCACTCAGGCACTCCTAGGCTTGTCCGAGAGTGAAGATTTTATCCATGTATTGCAATATTTCCTCCAAGCTGCAAGCTCCCCAAAATCACATATTTTCCTAACTTGACTTAACTTCATGGTTTAACAAGTTTAAACAATGAAGAAAAACAAACACATTCCATTTTACATAGGAATTCAACTCATTATTTACATGCATTCATATTTTCCCATTAAACCAGGAACCACACATTTAAATCATTATCTTACATCAAACAAGCCAAATAAAGTACTTATCTGTTTGGAAAAATATCAGCAACCAATCTATTGAGAGAAGATATATTTCCTCCCAACCTTAGGCCATACTATAGATTGCCTTCCTATAGTACAACACGCCCATTCCAAGCCATGATATCACAAGGGAATGATTCAACTAACTTCTAAGTTTTAGGATGACCCAAGAAGGTTACTATCCTTCCTCCACTAACAACAACATAAGTTTCCCCCTTCCCACTTAGCTCAGGTCCTCCACAAGTTTATCAGGTACCTCTCCAACTAGATTTCCTCTGAAAAATGGATACCCTTCCCTTATATACAATCCGTCTGCCACCTCCCCTTACCAATGTCGATTTTTTTCCAGTAAGTACCAAGTTGCGTCCCTTCATCACTCCAGTTTGGATCTGGGTCTTCTCTGTTTTGGCATGATCATCATTAAATTGGATGAGATTTCTATTTTCTTCTTGAAAATATCTCCACTTTATTCTTATTTTCAATCTACGCCAATTAACATCTCTATTTGCTTCACCCTTATCCTATGAGATGATTGTTCCCTTACTCTTCCTGAGAGTATTCTCCTCTATGCATTGTGTGCTCTCCTTCGATTGCTCATTGTGTCTCTTCCATATGTCCTTAGGTGATTTTTTTACACCTTTGGTCTCTTCCTCCTCCAATCCTTTGGATTCCCATGGATTCTATCAAATGCGACCTCCTTTCTGAAGTCGAAATCCCTGAAGGGGAAAATTCGCTGGTGTCATATTCGTCAGTTCATTCAATTAAACATTTTCCTTCTGAAAGAGACCAAAAATGTCAGTAGTTATTAATTGCTTCAACCATCGATCTAACTTCCATAACTAGACATGTGTCTCCATACTGATCTGGGTACATTGGTAGGTGTACGTTTATGTATACAAGTATAAGCTAGCTTGATAAGAAAACTTCCTATTTTCTTCACTAAAACATCTCAGCCCCACCTCACTAATCCACTTCATTAATTCCACATGTGATATCATGGCTAGTACTCTCAAGGATTTTCCCTCTCATCCAGTTGTCTAGTGTCTTTCATTAATCAAAACATGATTACAAGCTTCATAAACATAATCATATGAAGTCTTAAGAATAATTACAGTTATGGGGGAAAGCAGGGTGTTATAATCATGTTTAATTACCTTACAATAATAGATTAAACATGTGAATTATATCTTTATAGATTAAATGAGTTTCATTAGAATAAATATGTTAACAAAAATTAATTCGAGACTTCGCCATGCTTTCCCAAAAAATGATAACATTCCTTTTGGTGGGAGGTCAGTTATATTGGTTGTTGATTTAGGAAAATTTCCACTTTTTATGGCTAAACATGTATGTGCATATGACGGTCTTGTAAAATAATTATGGAACTCATTCAAAACAGTTGTGAACCTTGATATTTTTTTTCGACAAGTGGACAAATAAGATTAATCTTAAACATATACATATACATAATGTTGATCATATCCAAATTTTGTGTGACTTCCCATGACTGAAACCATCCTAGATCCATCTTAACTTCATATCTGTCAAGAACTGAGAGGGATCAAATCTCTCATGGTGCAACCTTTCCTCAAGTTTTTCACTCTAAAATAGGTTTTCACCTCGAGATATTTTATCCCTCTCAGCACTTGATAGATCTAGGGTTAATATGGATCTATGTCGGTTTCATTCGTGAGCGGTCACACAAAATTTGTGGAATGTATAAGATTAATCTAATCATTTTAAATTTAATCACTTTCCTCAATTGGTTGAAAGTATAAAGAGTATTATAGAGAATGATCAATGTCAATCTATCTTCTTCATGTTTATTATAGTGGCACAATTTGTGAATGATCAACATATATCTGTATGTCTAAGATTAATCTGGTCATTTGAAATTTACTCACTTTCCTCATTTGGTTGAAAGTATAGAGAGTATTATCAAGAATGATCAATGTCAATCTATTTTCTTCATATCACTACAAGGAGAACACCTTCTAGTGAAGGTTTTTGAGGATTTTTTTAGTGTTACAAAATTTGGCAAAATTTTCAAAAAAACCTCTGCTACAACCTCCTCTATTGACTGCGGAGGCTTTAGTTAATGTTCCATATAAATAAAAAACTTTGGGAGGGCATATATTGTAGCGAAGGTTTGTTTTTTGGTGTTGTTCTTGTCAAAATGCATTGGTGCAGTATTGAAAAACCCGCACGGGTGCGTTAATATAATACAAACTCCTCGATGCATTAATATAATGAAAATTCCTTGGTGCATTTATAACTATTGCAAATCGATTTCTCCTTTTTTGTCATATACAAAGCACCAATGCTATTATAATTTCTACACACCAGTTCCTCCTTGTTTGCGTATGAAGTACTAGTGTGTTTTAGGTTTTGTACACCCCAGTGCATTTAATTTATAGTGAGCACTAGTTTGATCAAGTTATCCTGAAACCTGATGCATTTAATATAGTGTATTCCCTAGTGCATGTAATATAGTGTGTTCCCCGGTGCTTGTATAACTAGTATGTATCAGTGTCTTTTTTACCATGTGCATTGAAGGGTAGTGAAATTTCGAATATTCGAGGTGAGATGGTGGCACCATTATTTTTATTAAGTGTCGATGCGTATATTATAGTAAAGGCATTGGTGCGTAAAAAATACTTATATCTCTGGTGAGTATAATAAAATTAACGCACTCTCATGTACAATATTTTTAGTGCCCTGATGTATATTTTAAACATGAACACCATACAATTTTCAAACAATAAATATTATTGCATGTTATATCGTTTACGAAACAATGCACTTTATCAATACTTCATACCAGTGCATTATTATAATTTATGTGCATCGGTGTGTATGAATACTCAAAACACACCACTTTCTATATTATGGCATGCACTTTCTAGTGAGTTCAAAAGAATACAATGCACTGATATGTATATATTGTAATTAATTTTTTTTTACAAATTTTCAATTAATCATTTCAAAATCAAATATTTTTTTATAATAATATTGTTTCATAATTTTTTTATTCCATTTTGATATTATGATTGCATTAATGTGTTATCCAACGAATTACACCTTTGTTATTTTTAACAATGTAAATTATCCACATATTAATTATTCAAGAATGCAACATTTTATAGCATTCGACAATGAAATGAAATAAGAAACCCATTTTATTATATATGAATAAGAGATCCATTGTCATACAAAAATGGACAATCTTGAAACCAATATGTAACCGTTACACATATTGGTAACATGTCCTCATGCAATTGGGACAATACGTCCAGTACATTAAACAAAAGCACTAATTTTCAAAGACAAATATTCCAAAACATACAACTTTTAGTAACGATCAATTATATTGATTTCCATTCATTAGTTGAATTGTTGTCATCACTCAAGCTATGTGCATCCCTCATTTCTTCATCATTCAGAGGAGATATTTTACTTTTGTTTTTTAATGTTTTCTTGATCGGCTTGTTTTTTATGTTCCACCCCTTCATCTTCCATCTACAAACATAGAAATAATTTGTAGTTAGCATATATACATTTATATATATGGTATAATATACATGATTGTGTAAATAAAAAAACATACCTTAGCACCAAGTATTTCATAAAAAAATACACATTATTTCGAAGACATGCTTCATGCATTCTCTCAAAATCTCATCTATTGGTTGCATTCCATACTTTGTTTCCTACATGTTTAATGCAGCCTGACAAAGCATGGTCGATATAATTAATATAAAGCTTTTATGATTTTTCATTAATTATAAAACAAGGGAAGTTAAACAACATAACTACTTACAATTTGTTCAATTAAATTTTCATACTTCGACATATAATCACAACCTATACTTAACCTAATGTTTATCAATTCATTGGTTGGATCATCTTTCTATGTTATCACCTACTAGAAGACATCCATGGACAAGTGTAAACTAATTATTTAAATACAAATATCACAACAAACATGAATCAATACTCACAAAGGTTGAAAACGTATATACTCACAAAGTTTGTGATCAACCCTTTTATTCCCCATTGTCCTATCTTATGTGTTGAATGGATTCTATTTTTTTTCCGCAACAAAACAATTGAAAATTAGTATTCCACATGATAATTAAATTCGATGTACAAAAAAGAATAAATAAATGATTTCATACCTCTAATGCACATTGTAGTTGGGATGGCTCCTCTTGCGACACAATTATCTTCATTTCTTTTACCATCTTCTTCTACATTTTTTGGACATCCCTACTAGCATGTCTTGGTTTTCCCCTTGTTTGTCCCTTGGAATTTTCAAAATATCTCTGGAAAAAAAAACTAGGAATCATCATATATAAAAATTACTTAATTTTTTTTTAAATAATATCTCGATGTGTATCGTAACTTAATACGCATTGAGGCATCAACCATATTTAAACGCACCAGTGCATCAACCATGTGTATATGTATTGGTGCAATATAACAATGTCATTATGAAATTGAAAACGTTTTACAAATTATTGTATTCAACTAGTGCTTTATGAATTAAGAAAAGAACGACTTCCTAAGTATTGTTTATTACTCACTATCTACCCATGAACAAATTTAAGACATGGAAGTTTCCATATTAAAAATAGTTATTTTTCCATTTTAAACTAAACAGTGTGCTTTGTGAAAAATGTGCATCGGTGCTTATCAAGGTAAAAAGTGCACCATAGAATGCGAAAAAACAAATTAATATTATTTCTAATTTAAATTCAGTGGTGTTGTTGAAATACAAATACACACCGGTGCTCTTTCTATCTATAGAGATCATCGATCACCGCAAAGGTGTTTTTCAAACAAAAAAACCGACAACAACAGGACGGTTTGGGATCCAATGAAAAGATTAGTTTCATTGCAACATATAGGAAACACCCATATATAAATAAACAAACCTTATAAAAAATATTCTTAAAAAAATCTCCTTGTGAAATATAGAAAGAGAAAAAAAAAACAATGAAGAAATTAGGGTTTCCAATATTGAAGGTAAGTATGAAACCCATTTTTTTGTGTCAGAATGCACTGAATTTTTTTTTAATCAAATAGGAGAATGATTAATATGATTAATAGTATGAAATCATATACCTAAAATTTCTCCTCCGCATATTCCTATGTGATCTACAGCAATCCCCCTCGAATTTGTCTCTTCAAAACAAATCCACCCACTCCAAAGTCTTTGTTGATAAATCTTTGTTGCATGGATCTCCCTTCTAAATTTTGGAAAAGAAATAAAAGAATGAATATGTTTTTCCTTTATAAACACAAACACTAAAAGTCTCACTCATTTTTTCATTGTATATTTCGGTGCATTGATGATAAATGTGTGTTGTTGTTTTTTAAGTTACATTTTCGATGCGTTATACAATGAGTAGCACATCGGTGTGGTGTGTATGTACAATGCACTGATTTATTATCGTAATAAATTTCAACGTATTGATAGTAAGAACATGTTATTTTTAAAACTCATTTCAGTTGGTGTGTTATACAGTTAGAAATGCATCAATGCACTGTGTAAGTAATAACGCACTGTGAGACATGGTAAAATCATGAATCTTGGTGTCTATTTTCCTTGTTTTTTGAGAAAATAAAATATATTTTTCAGAAGTTTTTCAACTTCCGGTAAAGATAAGTATTTTTTTATTTATAATTTCACTTTACATTAAACACAAAACTTGTCATGAATTTTATTATCTTTCTATTGATCATTTTTTCAATTTTTTTTATGGACACTTGATATGTCATTTTAGTGATTGTTTGACAGTATGTTCCTTAAAATTTAAGGCACTGATAATGAGTTATGCTTGTTGAGACCAATTTACTCATTCTTAAACTTTTGATTATGAAAAATGAAATATGTTGCAACAATCTAAATATACATTATTAAAGTATGACTATAGTTTTGAAGACAATGGATGAATATTATAATTACTACAATTTTTTGAATTTGACCAATCTGAAAAAGTAGCAAATTTTAAACACATTTAGATTGGCACAATTTATTTTCATTAATTTTTATTTAAAAGTAAAATCTAAAAGTACCCTTTTGAAGAGGAGAGTTAAAGGTTCCATAATATAAAATTTTCATAATTATTTACTGTGTATTATTGCAAATATTGATTTTTCATTTTACTGAATCATTATGTCATCTAAAAATAATATGCAAACATATTTTTATAAAATTAACTAAACTTACTAAAAAACAATTAAATTGAATACAAATTGTATCAAAAGAAAGTAGATTCAATTCTGAAAATGTTGGTACTAGTTTTGAAACTAGACTCACAGTATTTTAAGGCGTCCTCTCCTCCCCAAGTTGGATTAAGTTGTAGTCAACACATACTTTTCTGAAAAGTGCCACAATTACAGGTTTTCAACCAAACTATTAGTTTGGCTGAAAAGATAGTATTTTTCAGCTGAAAGTTAGTTTTAATGGAAATTTGTTGTTATATTTAAAATTTGTGTTATATTTTCAACAATGTCATTAGATTTAACTTTTGGCAAAAAAAATAGTTCAACCGAAAACTATTTCGGCCAAAAAATTCAAGAGTTCGACTGAAAACATTCCATTAGACATTTTTGTGACCCAATTCTCACAAAAGTGTTACCCAGATTCATGATTTTACCCAAATAGTTAAATTTGAAAAATGAAAATGCAAACATACACATTTAAATTTTGTGGAGGTTTTCCTTTATGGAGGCAATAATAAAGTTCAATCTTCAGTGCTTCTCTCAATTAAATGCACCAATGCATCTTTATATGATGAAGTGAACTGTCAAGTTATAAAAGTTATTCGAAATTATTTTTGAAGTTAGATTTTTTTTTTCTTCCCAAGATGATGGTTTTGGCTCAAATGTAGGAAAAAAGGAACTGAAATATCAAATGGCCAATTCTTTAGATTCTAGTTCATTTTGTATCTTTGGAAGTACTTCAAGTTATCTCGTGTCGATTGCATCACGTTTAAATTGTATTGATAATTAATTTATCTCATTGAATTTATGTTATGTATGCAGGTGCAGTTGAATAATTGTTCATTGAATTTTGCGGGATCAAGATTCGGGATCGAGTTCAGATGCTCAAGATATTCCCATACTCCCAAAATTCTGCAAGCTCTTACCAGGAAAAGATGTTGCAAGCAGATGTTTGATGAAAATGGATAGTTGTTTTACCCTGGCAATCCTAACATGCCATATTCTAGAAACCAACCTGGGTCAATGGTATTACACCGTGAATTGGATCTCTTTTATGTAAACAAGCCCGTAGGATGTAAGAAAAAGATGATTGAGTAATTGTGTTTTTGGATATTAAATGGAACTAATGTAAATGTATTTCTTAATTCAACATTGTTTTATAAAGTGGTTGGCTTCATATTTATTATTCGGAAAAAATGTCCATGCTTCTAATAAGTGTTTGGTATAATGTTTGAGCATATTCAATGCATTGTGTTATTAATATTATCAATGTAATGTTCAATATTTTTACAATCAAGATTTCGATGATGAGCAACATGTCCACCATTTACCTTTACACGCCACTACAATATCAATTCGCGACGAGATTTATTCTAAACAAAAACAACTTGGAGAGAAAGCATACCGAGAATGGTTGAAACAACCACCTATTCCATTCCCTCTACATCGTGAGTAACCAATTCAAAACCTTGATAGTAACACTAGTTATTCACATGTTGGGGATGAAGGAAATGATATAGAGGTTGGTATGGGTGATTTATTGTGGGATACCCAAGCATGGAGGGAATGTTGTTAGATGCATTCCAGCAAAATGAACTAGGGGATGACGCTGACATCATAGATACCTTCTTCAAAATCCTGAAATTTGTTCCACTGTCCCTCCATTTGGTCAAGTATAGGGGTTTTCATGGTCTATCTAGCTAGGGACAACAATGTTACTGTGCAACTTGAAAGCAATGTATGTATGTTAGACATGTGTTTCTCAACACTTTTGAGGTAACTAACAATTAAGTTCCCTAAATTTTTAGGGAGTCTTGTCACGCAATGAAGGAAGAAAAGGGTTTATTTTATTCATTCTTAATGGCAATGTACATTTCTATTTCCCACCAATTGCAGGTTACTCAAATATAAGGTAGTTCCAAGTGATAGTTTATTGCTCTATAGCTATGTGGAGGCAAAGAAAATTCTGAAAATGTTGGGTATTGAGTACATATCATACCATGCATGTCTAAATGATTTTATTCTATACAAAAATAAATATTCAAAAAAAGAGATATGCCTGAAATGTGGGCATGATGGGTACCATAAATTAAAACAAAAGGGGTAAGGCACATGGTCCTTATCATAAAATATTGAGACAAATGCCTATAATTTTAAGTATTCAAAGTTTCTTTCATTACAAACAATTAGCCATGTTGCAGGGGTGTCATGCCTCACATAGAAGTGAGCCATTGATGCAGGAGCATTGCCAACGTCAAGCGAGCCAGCGCGGAAGCCAAAAGACAGTTGGACAAGACAACACAAATTTTGAAATCACCTTGAAGTTGATGCGCAATATTAAATGAAGTCATTAAGATGAGGCGCACTTGTAAATTGTAAACGGACCTTGAGCGATTTGCACTCGTCCTTAGTAGATAGAAGGCATTTAAAGTAGTTAATGCAAGTAGATAGAATTCAATTCTAGATTAGACAGTTTTGAGCGCAAGAGGGAAACGGGATATAGACACCCTCATTGTGTATTGTAACATAATGGAAGGAGAAGCATCATTTTTAAAGAAGAGCATAGAAGAGAAACAGAGAGCTGTGTAAGAACACCCATGTACAGACATTTGGATTAATAGAAGAGTTTGATTCAAATTCATGGTTTTTGTGTTTGTTCTCTGTGTATTGATGTTGAATGATATGCTCATGAATGTTTACTTCCTGTTATACATTTTCTTTATATGCTATGTATATGATTTCATGTTTGAGTTTGAAGTCTGAAAGGAAGTAGAAATGAGTTTCAATTGTTTCTCTATCTGAGAAAGAGTTCCTGCAAGGAGTGCAGTTGAAGTGTCCGCAAGGAGTGCGTTGACAGAAGGTTTCAGATAGGGTAGCTTTTGTTCTCGTTCATTCAGAAGTGCAGACAGGCACAAGAGTTGTGCAAGGAGTGTGCAAGCCAAGTGAAGTCTCAGAATTGTGAATCTGAGCAAAGCATTTTGAGACTGCTGTTGCAGGTGTGCGCAGGGTCAAAAGAAATTCAGCACTTGGAAGTGGTTGAAGTTTGCCACAAGGAGTGCGTGCAAGAGTCTTCTCTAAGGCTCAGAGTCATAAAGAAACTCAGGAGGGATAAGACCTTCGAGTAATCGTCAAGAGAAGCACAGAGAGCTTGTGCGTGAAGTGTTTAAGAAGGCGTTGCAAGTTTGCGTGCAGGCAAACAAGTTTTCACGGAGGAATACTTGGTTCATTTTGCAGAAATCATCGGAGGAACGGACGGTTAGTATTCTCTGAGGAGGATTCGTGAGTTTTCGTGGACCGTTAGATCTCATCGAGGAGCTAGGGAGATACGACGAAGTATGCTCTAAAGGTTCAAAGCTTAGGAGGGGAAGGACCGTAGATCCGAGCCACGAGGGCCATCGGATTTACACTTGGATACGTATATCGGGGTTTCATGGGTGGAAGTCCCGTAAATATTGTAACGGGAATCGCGATATTTCGATACGCGATATCCCGAAAGCTAAGTGGATTTGTGTGGGGCCACGGAGAAGTCAACGAGGTGGACAAGTGGCATGTTATTTCAGAGTTTCGTGGAGTGAAGTCCCGAAACATATGCATTAGGATTCACGATATTGCGAACTCTGAAATCCCGACAGGAGTGAGATGGCATTGAAAAGTCAGACTCACGCATGTATCGGAGTTTCAGCATATTGGGATTCGGGAGTCGGAGAACCAGGTTTCTCGAACATTGTGAATGCCGAAATCGCGATAGGGAAAATCCTGAAAGGGTAAAGGGAAAGGTCAGTGTTGACTAATTCGGGAGTTTGAAATTCGAGAGTCCAATGCTCGACCACTGACCTCGCGAAGTCGCGAAGTCCGATCTCCCAAGTGTAAAGAGGGGATCCCGTGAGAGTTGTTGTGGGTGTAGATTTCCCGATAGGGAAATAGAATATCCGTTTAGAGTTCTTCAGGCCGTGGAAGAAGGAAAGATCTTGTGTCGACGTGGACCTTCCAACCTGTGAGTTGAGAGAGGTAGCATGTATTGGCATCAGCCATGAGTTATGAAAATACCAACATATTCAATAGTCATGAAGCATATAGAGGATACATGACATGAGCATATATATGGATGGAGTTAACCCATATTTCCTCTAAAACACCAACTATTATGTTTTTCCAGTGATAGTGATCAATAAAAATACCCCCCCATAGTTTTCCATGAAGAATGAACATATTATGATGGCTCTTATAGTCTCGGGTAGAAGACAAGTGAAGAGAATGGATTTATACCTTCAACCATTGATCGATGAATTTAAGAAATTATGGGAAGGGATACATGTATATGATTTGTAAAGACCCATCCCAATGGAGAGGTCTTTTACATTGTATGTTATATGCATGTACACCACACATGATTATCCAAGACTAGGATATTTCTATGGTAAGTATATCCATTGATATTGTTTATATCTATAATGTAGTTTGGCATACTTCATTTGGTGAAACTATATTTTTGACACTAACATGATTTGTATATGATAACATCACAGGTATTGTAACAAAAGGGTATCATGGATGTAAATGTTGTGGAACTTCTATAAATACTAAGTGGTCCAACCACCAACAAAAGTCGGTATACGACTATTCTAGGGTGTTCCTCGTAAAATACCACCCTTATAAAATATTTTCATTTTCTTTCAATGGTAAACCATAGAGAACTCGAAGACATGAAATAATGACACCAACAGATTGGATTAGGGAATATGACACAAAGAAGGATAAGGAAATGGAAGAATTTTTTGATTCAAATTGGGAACCTATGTTCAATGATCCTAAATTTTTTGACACTTGTGTTGAGAAAATTCCTATTAAGATGAAAAGGAAATCTATATTTTATGAGCTTCCATATTGGGAGCATATTAATATTGGCCACTTACTAGATCCCATGCATATATTAAAAAATGTTTCATCTTATTTATGGAGGCACATATCTTGGAATAAAAGTGACACATTGGCTATTGGGAGAGATATTATTGCTTCAAATACTAAAAAGATACATTGGCTAAGAAAAGAAAATAGAGGAGAAGCTAGTCCCTCTTGGTATTTTAAAGAAGGTGATGTCCCATGGATTTTGAAGAAAGATGATCTTTCCATGGCGAAGGATGTTATATTTGGTGTGAAGGAACCTTCTTTATATGGGTCGACACTAGGACATTGCTTCACAATAGAATGGAATTTTTCAAGGTTGAAATCACATAACCATTTGAACCTTCTAAGGGTATGTATGTCAAATACATGATTCTTCATCTACACTGAAGTTGGTACAAATATGTTATGCACTCATAGTTTTATGGAAATTAATGATGTGTGTGTCTATTTTGTAGTCTCGTTATCCTTTTTTCATGCGTGTTTGTGTGAACCATGACTTCTCCTAGGACCTGTGATGTGTCATATCAAAATTATTTTCATTTGTACATTGGATCACATCAAGGGATATTCATATGATTAGCATTCCATGGTGGCGTTACAGATAGATGAGATTGTTTGTATGTTTGAGAATGAACTACCCATGAGTTTTATGGACTTGCAAGTCGATCTTCTAATTCACCTACCTGATGAGGTTGAATTAGCTTGGGTGATTTCATGTCATTGGATGTTCTTCTTAGAGAAATACATGAAAAAATTGAAGTGGATTGTTCAACAAATGGAAAAACCATAGGGCTCTATGACAGAGGGATACATAGTATATGAGTCATTTTATTATTCCAGTGAGTACATCAAGAAAATTGATGACACAATAGGGGAATTTGTTTGGGATGACAATCAAGATGAGGAAAAAAGGGAAGGGGAGCTACTCCAAACGAACGGAAAAAGGAACTTGATAAAGAATAAGTCAGTTATATTTTTTCAATTTAGTACAAAGAAATTGTTTTTTTTTTTGTAAATAAAAAAAAAAAGGTTATATTTCCTCAAAAAACAGTTGTCACTGTACATATCAGTTCAGGATCATAGGCCTTCCACCTGTTCCGTCAAACTAGTGGAAACCAAAACAGGTGGCATCCTTTTGTTCTTTTAGCTAAAAGTAGAAGCCACCACTTGCTCCGCCAAACAGTTGGAAACCAAAGCAAGTGGCAGTAGAGTGTTGTGACAGATTTATCTAAACATGCAACAAAAGAATAAACATAGATTTTGGACAGAGTGTAAGACAGGAAAACTAAGCATTAGTACAAAAAAATCCTTGTGTTTTGCAGAGGGAGTGTTGAGAGCTTATAAACCTTAAACATCAGAAGAACTATTAGAACAATGGAACCTTCCATCCGAAGTGTCTTCATGAGGAGTGTCTCTATGAGGAGTGAAGACATAAGGTTGTGCACAGGTTGGGAATTTATGCTTAATTGGCATGCTTGAGAAGGCTTCGAACAACATGTCAATTTTTCTACTTAGAAGAGTGTTCATGTGGAGTTGCTCCATCATTTCCCTCCTCATCTTAAATATGATCTCCAGGTCTTCTGGCGCCAAGAAGCAGGGTGAAGTCGAATCTTGGCCCATGTCTGAAATAAGTGATGGAGGATTAATCGAGCGGTCTGCCTAGGGTATTTCTTCTTGGACTATATAAGTATCACCCTCCAAGATTTTCATTGTATCAATTGCAGGAAGACTAGTGTTGGGTTGATCATGGAGGTCTGGGACCGTGTAGAGGAGGGAGTCTAGTGGAACCATAATTGGTTCCATCAGAATCTCCTCTTCCACATATGCCATTGGAGGCATCTTCAGCTCCTTATTCCTTTGAATCAGAGTTGTCAAGTAAACCTATGCTAATTCATGGAGGCAACTCTTCCTTGCTTCATAGCAATACCAAGAGGGACCCCTCTTGGGTTTCCCTTGCTCAGGAGGCATGGTAGAGAAGGAAGGCCAAAAAAAATTGAAGAGAAGATTGCGCAGAGATGGAAAACTAAGCAGAGCATAGCACAAATGCGAAAAGGGAATGGAATGAAACAATCCATGGCCAACCTAGTAGAAGTGAAGGAGTGCCCAAGAATCTTAAGTGACCTCACAACCTTCTCTCATACCTATCATCACCCCTCCTCCATGGCGCATTGAGAGTGTCATTAAACCTACATGAGGGAGCTATCCAACCTTCCCCAAAGCACGTTAAATTCTATCCTCCATCCAAGAAATGAAGAGAAGGGTGGAGGCATGCCTTATTAATAACCTGGGCCGCATATGGACTGTGTGCATCATCTAGGCTATGTGGCACCCCATCTGAGGGGGGCACTCTCTTTGGGCTATATCCATACATCTAATCAGCAATTGGGGGGCTGGGGAGATTCGAGCATCCAATTGAATCATCACCTCCTTTGAGTGTATGCCCTCATTAGCTAGGAAATATGCTATCTTATTTTCTTCTCTTTTCACATGTGAGAGGATTAAGGTGAGGTTGGGTTGAAGGAGGGAATGCAAGTCCTCCAATAGTCCCAAAAGTCTCTAACTTGGGGAAACTTTTGAGGGGTGTGAGCCATGTATGATTTTTGTGACAAGATGGATTGTTACATGGGAGTCCCCTTGCACTATGAGTTGACGGATGTTGTGAATGATTGCCAATTTGATTCCTTTAAGGAGGCTCAAAATTTTTGTTGCATCGTTTGTGTTGAGTCCCAAGTAACTTGCTACGATGTGTAGAATTCTCTCCACACTGTCTTGGAGAACAGATCCAAAACTAGCTGGCGCGGGATTGCCCTTCGAGGAGCCATCGAAATTTAATTTGACAAATACTAGAGGGGGAGGGGACTAAGAGAGAGGTATGCAGGAAAGCTTGGATGGAAGAGAGAGGACCTAGTGGGGACAGCCATGGAGGTTTAGTTTCCAAAAAAATAAGATGTGACTTTCAGGGGGATTGCAATTCATATTATCTTGTGTCCAGGGCTTGGCTCTGATTGTTTTCTGAATGAGGGTGAGGATCTTTTCCCAAGTAGAGTGGGGAGGGGAGGAAGTAGAGTGAAAAAAAAAATTATTTCTCTCTTTCCATATTTTCCAAACTATAAATCATGGTAGAAGTTTACAGATGTGATCTAAGATTGGGTTTTGGTAGGCAATGGAGTCCCAATTTTCAATAGTGTTTACAATGCTAGCTTTGTTCCTATTAGAACGACACATTATCTGCGCTTCCATGTCCTAGATGGAATCACTGTGAGCACATTGATTTAATATCTTCTCCATTATTTCCTCCTGTTTTCGGTAGAGGAGGTATACCGAAGGTCCCACAAAACCTCGTTTTCAGAGGTTATCCCAAGTGAGAATGCAGTTTTGGACAATTAGCCAGAGAAAAATGGAGACTTTCAACTAGAATTTGGGGTTCCACATTTAACCCCATATGTGCTCTTTAGGTTGCATGTGGTAATTTTCCTAGATATGGTATGCTTCTTTGACTGAGAAGTTACCTGTTGGCGAGTGTCCCCACCTAAGGATGTATGGATCATCACTAATGCGAATCTTTCACTGTAGTGCACAATCCCTCCAGGGTTGTGTATTGGTTTCTTTCTGTATTCTTAGTTCATGCAGTCATGTATTCCATACATGTCAGGGTTGTTGCAACAAGTTTTCCTTCCAAAGATACTATACATGTAGTGTGTCCCTTAATTTCATTTGTTGGTAAAGGGGGCTTAGCTCTTCTATTGAGTGCAGTTGTGGTAATTTCTTGCAGGATTCTTTCCAGAATAAGGACTTCTCTCCATTTCATATCTCCCAAAAAGTATGTTTTTCTATAATAGGTCAATTGCCCAAGTTGTGTTCCATATGTTGGATCCCTGAATCAAATCATTAAGTCTGATGAGGAGGTCATCGCTAGTGGTAGGTGAATATTTTAGTTTACAAATTTTTTCCCATAGCTCTGTGGGGTGTTTGAGTCAGCGCCACCAAATGTCTCCCCAATTATGTGATTAATCTTTCCTAGGTCCCTAAGACCCAGTCCACCAATTGATTTAGGCTGGTAGATTTTATCCTATCCTACTATATCCCACTTCTTTTACGGATGGTGTCCATGCCAGAGAAAGTTTTGTCGAAGGTTTCAGATGGCTCTGATAACTGACTGAGGTGTTGCCAAGGCAATAAAGAGGTATTTTGATAGGGCTTGAAGCACCAAATTTAAAAGGACTAGTCGAGCTACAAGGATGAGAGAGAGGAAGGTCTAGTTTTTTAAACGGTTAGAGATCAATACCAAGAGGCTATCCCAAGAGATGTTGCGAGTGGTTTCCTCCATGAAGAGGATACTGAGAGAAGTGTGGAGATGTTTGTTTGGATTTCCATCGGCGTATTAAAGAAGTAAAGTTGTGAATTGTATAGATCTAGGGAGGTTCCTGAATCTTCTGCAAAGTCTGTGAGAATGGTCTTGAGCTTGTTATCCTCTTGGGAAATGGGGGTATTCATCAACAAGGTATCATCCACAAATTGACTGTGAGAGGGAGTCGGTTGGAGATTCTAAAGAGGTAGGAATTTGAGGGAGCCATCCTCAACTGAGGCATTAATGTATCGACCAAGGCCTTCATCCATTATGAAAAAAATGAAAGGGGAAAGCAGGTCCCCCTGACGAATGCCTATGGTGGGGGAAAAGGGTTGGGAGGGCACTCTGTTAACTAGAATGGAGAAGAAGGATGAAGAAGTGAGATGCATGATCCAAGATATACATGTGGTGTCAAAAAAAAAAAGGCTTCGAGGAGGGAGCACATATATTGCCAGCTTATTCTACCAAAGGCTTTAGAGAGGTCAAGTTTGATGAGCATACCTAGGGTATGAGTTGACTTGAGTGAGTGTATAACCTCATGTGCCATGATGACACTATCCATTATTCGGCGTTCCTCCACATCTCCTTATTGATCCTTGGATATGATGAAGGGTGTTGGGTATGTGTTATATTCTTTGCATGTGTGTGTGCGTGGGTGTGTCAGATACGACGACTGCGTCTGCCGATCCCTTCACCTAGGGCTCTATCGTTGCGTCGGGCGCTTCCTAGGGGGTCCCCAGGGGGGCGCAGGTATGCCCCCCCCTGGTTACGCGCAGCGTTCGGCACCGGGAGGTAGCCCGGGGCCGACGGGGTTCGGGGCAGCGCCCCGAGTACGCGCAGCGTTCGACACCGGGCGTAGCCCGGTGTCGATGGGGTTCGGGGCAACGTCCCAAAATATTTTTTTTGGGGCGGTTTTTGCTATTTTTAGTTGATTTGTAAATTAATCTCGGATTAAGGGATTAGGGTTTTGGTATCTACGGAATACCTAAAAAACATTGTATATATTGTATGGCGAATGGTGAAATTCGATATAATGAAAAAGAAAGGTTTTCCCGGTTGAGGGTTTCTGGTAAAGATCTCTGTGTATTCTGTGTATGAGCCATTGATTAATTTCTGTATTGCTTAAGAATATATATGCATTGCTTTACTTCACAGGTTTAAAACTTACAAAGGGCAAGACCAATTTGAGTCATAGAGCTATTACCTTCGTGAAAATTTTATAGATCACATTGCAGAGGGCTATGGGCTAAAACTTCTTTGAATGGGTTACCAATTATTCCTTTAGGATTAAAGTAAGGAAAGTGGAATTGAAAGTTGAGAGGACTTGTCCATATGTTCTAGATTCCTCTACTACTTTCCAGAATTCTTCCTTGATCAATGACCAACAATAGTGAAAAATGTTTGTTTTAAATCCATCCAACACTAAGGCCTTACCTAGTGGCATCTATTTAACTTCTTGATCAACTTCCTCTTATGTGATTTCCCTCATCCATGTTTCATTTTGTTCCTTTGTAATCAGGGGAGGCGGATAAGCCAGGTAATCTTGTGTATGGTTGGAATGATATCCATTATAGGTTATGTGAGGAGGTCTTTGTAGTAGTTCATCATCTCAACTTCTATGCTTGTGTGATCCAGAATGGGGTTACCCTGGTTGTCTTCTAGTTGAGTAATTTTGTTGATATATCACCTATGCACCATGGAGTGGTGGAAGAACTTGGTGTTCTTTTCACCCTCATTAAGCCATTATACTATAGATTTATTTCTCCAAAGTATCCCTTCTTTCTTATGGCACTCCTCTAGATCTTCCTGTAACTTTTATTCCTCCTTTTCCGAATTTTTCATCCTTCCCTGCAAAATAAATTCATGTTGTAGGTTCTCTAGGCACTAGTCGATTTCCTTCTTTTTCTAGAAGATATTACCAAACACATTTTCATTCCAGCTCTTTAGATGTCATTTGAATTTTTTTAGTCTTTTCTATAATTTATACATGCATGTGTCATGGTCTATTTCTTCCTACCTCCACCATGTTGTGAAGAGTTCTTGAAAATATGGGAGGGTGAGCCAAAACTTTTCGAATCTGAAGGGCTTGAGCTTGGGTGTATCTCTTGTGTCTAACCAGAGAGAGACTGGTCAGTGATTTGAACCAGATTTTGGGAGGATGTTAGCTTCTAACACCATATCATCCATATGTAATGATTTAGAGATGAGGAAGTGATCTAATCTACTTGCAACATGTTGGGGGGCAGACCTTCGGTTGGACCAAGTGAAAATTATATTTCTAGTTGATATGTTTATCAACTTTAGCTGGTCTATTAGTGCTCTGAACTTACCACTTTATGATCTAGTTGCTTTGTGCCTCCAATATTTTCCTCCAACATGAGAATGATGTTGAAATCTCCCCTTATTATCCAGTACGTTGATCCCAGCAAGGAACTTACTATAGATATCATGTGCAGGGAAAGGTCTTTGTCTTGGGAACTTTGTGGTCCATCTGCAATTGTAATCATTCCATCTTTGTTTGATCCTAGGGCCATGAAGTGGACTGTGACTATACCAACCATGGAAAAAGGTTGATTTATAATGACTGTGGCAAATTTCTATAAAATGGATAAGCCCCTTGCAGCACCATTTGAATCTATGTGAATGGAGTTACAATTCTTCCAACATCGCTAAAAAATGTCCTTAGCGGCTTCCCTAGTGCATTTTGTTTCCTATAAGAGGAGAATGTCTGGATTCTCTACACGAATATTGTCTCAAAGGGTCCTTTGTTTGGACCTTCCATTAATCTCTCTAATATTCTAGGTGATGATCTTCATCATGAGGAGTTGGGTGGTGGATAGAAGTACCCTTTCGCGAGGCAATGAATCTGTACTGAATTTATCATGTAGTTTCCTACCTCTTTGATGAGTTGGTGTGTTGATTTGAGGCCTCGGTATTTTCTTTCACAGGGGGTACACCTCGGCTCAAGAAATGGGTCTGGGGATATTCCTAGTCGCGAAGTGGCCCTTATCTTGGAATTGATGAATAATTTATGCACTTTTATGAGTTGTTCTATTGGAATGGTTTGCAGCTCTGTTTTATTGAAGGATTCCTCCATTTTCTCCAGGTCTATGTCTGTTAGATCCTAGTCATCTAACTGCATGAGGGTGTCCCCTCCATCCTATGGCTTATGATCATTCTTCTAAGCTATGGGATCTGTTTTATGGTTTTGTCCCTTGGTTGGTTTCGGTTGTTTCTTGGCTTTTCCTTTGTCCTTGTCTTGATTTCACTTCTTGTGTGGATTTTCCACTTCCTCTTCCATTGGGATTTGATTTAGGATATCAAAATATTTGTTGATGGGGATTTTCTAGTTGATTTCTTGATTTGGATTTCTGGGGGGGTGTTTTTTCCTTCCTGTGACCATGGTGTAGCCATCCTTTTTCTTTATGTGCCATGCTTTTGAGTTTTGAGCATTTAAAGAACAGTCACGAAAAATGTGACCATGATCATGGCATTTTCTGCAACGAAAGGGAATGTGCTCATAATCCATGGTTTGGTTCTAGTCCTCATCTTGGTACTCTAAGGTCATTGAACCTGGTGTTGTGTTTGTTTTGTCAATTGGGTGAGAAAAACAAGGGCACTTGCATGCCTACTTGGGCCTGCTAGACAAGACAAAGGTTAGTGCATGGGTTAAACAAGCCAAGCACATGAAATAAAAAACTAAACAAACTAAAAACAACTAAGGAAATAAAACTAGAATTCATAAGAAACTTTTAGAACCATAAACAATCAACCAATGACCAAGATTATGCCACCAATGGATAACTATATTAGTTGGAAAAACACTATAGAGAAATGAGGACTTATGAGTCCCCTCTTCCTCCTTGGGAGGGATCTTGAGTTCCCTAATGGAGAGCTCTTCTTAAAATGGAATAAAAATGGCAAATGATGAAGAAAATCAATGCCTATTCCCTCAAAAGGTGAGTGGAATTTCCTATTGGGTTGATGCTAGAATGCTCCTAGGAGAAAAGAGGATTCTCAAGGGAGAATTGAGGAAGAATAACAATACTATGAAGATATTGGTTTCTTAGTGCACCCATGGCCTCCATTTATAGCATTTATTCAAGGAAATATTCAACTAGTTGTTGGTGTGAACAAGGGGCCCTTTAGGGCACCCTTTGGTACTTGACCAGCCCCCCATTCGGACTTAGCTTAGATCTGAAGTTTAAATCAAGTTGGGAGCTATCCATAAGTGGTTGAGGGGCCGACAAGAACCATAAATGTGTCGTTCACAGGAGTGCACAGATTTTCTCATACACGGGCGCACATATGGCACATCGTGCGCTCTATGGGATTATTTGGCCTGTGCATTGTGCACGCGCTTCCTTTAGTGGGTTTTCGCATGTCAATTTTTTCCCAATTGTATAGTTTTTGTCTTTTGGAAATGCATTTTGGTGTTGCAGGTGAACTAATAGTTGTTTGGCATTGTTGTATTTTTGTAACCATTTGTGTGCAATGTTGCGGATGAAATTTTAGTGATAACAGATGCCCCCTGATGTGTGAGTTTAGGAGCATACGTATAGCTGAAATAAATAAATGTTTCTTCTCCTGAGAGTGTCATTGTAATGAAGAGTGTTGAGAGGAAATGCAAGAGCGATCATTTTGAGTGAGAATGATGCAAGCAAGATCATGTGAAACATAAGTCATGGCCCTTTGAAACGTATCACCTATGTTTTTTGGTCCAAAAGGCATGACACGGTAAGAAAAAGTACCCCATGGGGTAGTAGAAGCAGTTTTATACTAATATGTTGGATGGATTTGGATTTGATTGTAGTCGGAGAACCCATCCATGAAGGACAAGGCCTCATGGCCAGCACAGTCATCGATAATTTGGTCGATGAAAGGGGTTGGGAAGTTTTCTTTGGGACAAGCATGGTTGAGATCGTGAAAGTCGTTGCAGACACGAATAGTGCCTTGTTTTCTATTAAAGGGGGTGGGGTTGGAAACGCATGAGGTATACGCAATAGGATAGATGAAACATGTGGTGCATAACTTGTCAATTTCATCTTTGATAGCCGCAACTTTGGATGGGTGAAGTGGGCACTTCTTTTGATAGATTGGGGTGACATTTGGCCATGTGTCAATGTGATTTTCGACTATAGAAGGATCGAGGTTGGGCATCTTCGTATATAACTAGGAAAAAATATCTTGGTATTCCTGAAAGAGAGCTTTGTAAGTTGTGACTTCCTCAAGAGAGCATGCAGCACCAATGGTGATTTCTTTTATGATTCTCGGTTTGATGGAAATGTCGATTTTGATGGTGGGGGAAATATTGGCCATGTTTCCTTCTTCAAAAGAATCTGGGGCAAGGATAGGGTTGTTGAATCAATATATCTACCCTGGAGGAATAAAATCCTTGGTTTTGATTGCACATATGGAGGATTGGCTAGAAGGTTTAAAGGCTTCCTGTGAGAGAAAAAGTTTTTGGTGATGGAGTGCATTCCATGGGAAATTGGGGGTAGTGAGTTCCTCGAGGATATCTTCGCCGCAGTAGAAAATGCGAGAATATAGAGGATTCGGTGAGGTAACATGGGTGACTGTCACAGTCTGATTGTCCTCAAGTGGTGAAGATGTATAGGGGATGTCGCAAACTGGGTGCGATGGCTCGCTTTACATAAACCAAATGTCCAGACACTATGGGTGATAGACTGCGGTAGGGGGTAATATTTCTTGGGGAAAATGAACTAGAGAATTGGGAGGATTTGGGGGAATATCCTCAGACAGTCTATCTATGAACCATGGAGGGATGGGAAGTGCCTCAAGTTTAGGGGAGGTGATGTTGGTCGTATATAGAACAAGAAAGACTAATGGTAAGGTGGTTGGATGTGGTTGAATAGGGGTTGAATGACGACCTCGGTATGCCACAATCAAAGGACACCAGTATGTGAAGTGAGAAAGTGATTCATAGAGAGTGCAAGGGCATCTTATTCATTCAGGGACTAAGGTAGAGACATAATGAATGTCAGTGACGTGGGTACCTGAAAGTGGTGGTGGAGGAGGCTCTTGCTGAAAGTTTTGGCATATTGTTGTTAACGTCTGACGAAACTGAGGTTGAGTTGGGAAATTATGAGCATAGTGGCCATATTCTAAACATATGGCGCAAGAAAATTTGGTTCACAGCCCTTTACAGCTTGTAGTGGGTGATGCGGTCATAGTACGAGTCATGCTTGGTGAGGCGGTGAGCGATGAGGTTGCTCGAGGGAGTTGGATCATATTATGTAACTCAAGAAGAGAAAGACATTTATTAGTGGGGTTTCCCTCTCTTTCACATAGTGTGCAAAGAGGTTTAACTCGAGGAGGAGGTGGATTTGTGGGATATTTCTTCTTCTGTCTTCCCCAATTCGTGGCAGTGGTGCTCGTGATTTAGGGTGAGGGTGGTGTGGCCAGAGTTAGTACTGGAATATGCATCTGGATTCCCTCAGACTGAGGAGGGAGAGATGGTTGAGGAACCATCACAGGTGGGTGTAGATACCATACAAGGATGGTGAGCACCATGTTGGGAAGGGTAAGTGTTGCATCTACCTAAAAGGATTGTACTCCCGGTGGGGGGTAGAAGAAGGGAATTTGAGTGATGGCTTGGGGGATTGTCTCCCAAATTGGGATTTTCCCCTGGTGGAGGGGGAAATTAGGGATAAGTGGTGTATTAGGGTTCTCAGGGAATCCCTGAGGTAAAATTTCTTCAACTGGTGGGATGTCAAGGTGTGGAGAGGCCTCAGTGGGAGGAATGGTATCTCCGGTGTCAGTTCCATTAGAAGATATGACACACACTTGTGTTGAAGGGTGTATAAGAGGTGGTGCTCCATGGTATGCCCTCAGCAAGGATAGGTCCTTGAAAACTCTGGGGCCCATGTCAATGAGTGAATAAGCATCAGAACTAGTGCAAACAAGAGGCATTATGTTATCGATGTTGGCTGAATGGTTAGGCTCATAATGTTTAATTTGGTCGATGGTGACGATTTTCCCATTGTGGGGGAACATCATCATTCGAAACAAAGAAGAGGCCACTTCCTTCATAGTGTACATGTAGCTATGTCCAAACAATATATTGTATAGAGCGGGGTGTCAATAACCTCAATGTCGATGAGGATGGTTTTTCCCCCAAGTTTGATGGGGACATTTTTAAAGATCCCTTCAGGAGAGGATGGTCAACCATCATAGGCTCTTAATGTGATGGTGGATGGTACTAGCTCAGGGGAGCCAATTTTATGAAATACAGTTTTGGACATGATGCATGTGGATGCACCTTCATCAATGATACACCAATGAACCGTGATGTTCTAAATCTTGACTGGTATCTGGAAAGCTACCAGAGTAGGGAGACAAGGTTCTCTGCTATCTAGATCAAATGTGATGAGTCTAGTATCAGCTAGGTTGACTGCCCCCAAGGTGAAAATTAAGGATTTTCATTGATTTGGATAGGTTTGGAGGACCTCCAATACATAAATGGCTACAAGAGACTGCGCCAAGTCGTCGACCAAACTGTAAATGTGTGTTTCCCTAGCCTGAGGGTTATTGACATTCCATCATAACGGAATGCGAGGGATATAAATGGTAGGTTCAGTATTAGGGCATGGAATCATAAAAGCTTGTTTGGCGGTAGATGGAGCTGCTTTCGAAGTAGAGGGAGTAGATTCAGGGGATGCACTGTATTGACGACAATGCGTTTGAAGAAGAATTTATTCTTTTCTAGTGAGGAGGATATTGCGATCTGCCAGATTTTCGGAGTAGATGGGCCCTAGGTTTTGATATTGTCCCATTTGTGGTGGGGAAGGATGTAACTCATGTTGGGTATTCATCACACCTTGGTGTGGAATAGGGTTTTGCAATACAGCCAGGGGTGGTTGTTGCAAATACTATTGTGGGGCCTGCTGAGCGGCAGGTGACGTTGGAGGACATGGCACATTCATGGATTCTTTCATTCATTTGAAGTCGGTAATTTGGGGGAAATAGTGAGTGTAATTTCCATGCTCACCGCAAAGAGCACAAGGGAAGTTCATCCAGAGGTTGTTTTTGTTCCTCCCTTGACGTTTGTTGTTATTGTCCCCTTGGGGGGTTTGGTTACCCTGATTTTGGTTTCCCCCAGTAGGTTGGTTTTGTTGGGGGTTATTTCCCCCTGGTCCTGGGTTATTATTGTTTCATTTTTTTCCTTTCTTCTTTTCATTATTCGAATGATGGGCCAGATTTTCCATATTTAACTGTTCAAAAGTATGAAGTTGTTGAATGGGAGAGGGTTGAACAAAGTTAACGCCGATGTGTGGTTGTCCATGTAGAGGAGAAACTAGTTTTGAAGGACCAGGAAATGGGAAATACAGATTTTTTTGTGGCAACAAACTATAGGTCACATAGGAAGGTGAATCACTTTCACTGGTGCCTAGGTTATATGCTGAGGTAGAAGGGGGACCTTAACTTGGTTGAGAATTTGTGCACATCATGGGTGTCGGCGAGGGTCCACTCATGGGTGGAGGGGGAGTAACAGGATATGGTTGTTGGTAAGGGTTCGGAGGGTAATAAGATGGACCTCCATATCATTGTGGATATTGGGGTGCACTATACATAGGTGGTGGTTGGATGTACGGGTTATGGTGTGTCGTGCTACCAATCAACCCATCTGCAGCGTGAGACATCCTAGGTTTGTCCTGGCCAAATGGTACAGGTCTGGGTGCATCAGGAAGTATTGTGTATAAGTAACATGATTGAGCATAAATGAGGTTGAACTATTAAGCCTTGCTGATGGATTCCTCTTCGGATTGGGGGAAGGTGGATGCCACATATTTGGCAAGTATAGAGATGAGTGATTTTAGAAACTAGTCAAGACGTTGTTCTTTGGTGGTTTCTTCTTTACATAAACTACATCACCAATTCCATTCGTGGATGTGGTCATAAATATGCATAGTTGAGGTTTGTTTTCACTCGGAGAGTGGTTCTAAACTAGTGTCATGATGAACTGGTAGTTGGAAAAAATCTAAAAAGGCTTTGGCCAAGGATTCAAAAGTCACATGGGACCCTGATTTTTCATCCACGTACCATTTAGATGATGGACCAGTGAGTGTTCGTTGAAATAAAATTAAGCAGATGGAGTCATCCATGATGTTTTTTGAAGAGCACCATAAGTGGAAGGTCATAACATGGTTGGTGGGATCTTCCCCCGGTTTTCCTTCAAATTTTGGAATATAAGAAGGTAGCTTGGTAGGCATATTGGGCCATGTGGGCTCATGTAAAATAGGATCATTTGTGAGTTTACTCAAATCAGGAATGTTGAGAGATGCCAAGTATGGCATGGGGGGTGTTGGTGGAGGATTAGTTCCAGCCATGGTGTGAGCAGATAGTGGACCTGACCCTTGAGGGGGATTTGGTGGGGTTGTACTTGTCCCTTGAGAAGAAGTTTTCCCCCTGCCTCCTTGTGAAGGAGAGCTAGTGGATGGATGGCCTTTGGAGTTGGACCCAAGTAAATTGGAACCAAGCAAATTTGATCCCAAAATAGTGGTGCTCACAGGGGTGCGATATGGTTGAGCCGGTGAGTTGTCAAGACTAAGAACTCCTCCTAGAATAGGAGGGAGATTCTGCAAGCGTCTAGAAAGATGGGGATTCTATGGGTCCCCTATGATGTCCGACTAGCAAAGTGAATGTGTGTGAATGGTGATGAGAGCAATAAATGAACAAGAGACTTGTATAATTTGTACCTTCACAATATAACTCACAATTTCATGTAATCAAATGAGCATCATACATAAATCAAATGGAAATAAGCATACATGTGGGTAGGTGGATTTTATCCACATGGGGGAACAAATAAATCAAATTATCGTGTTCTAAAAAGATGCATCTTCCTTCCTCTCAAATAGCACTGGACCTTCCAAGAGTAGTCAACAGTGGGGTCTGAAGCCATCGTAAGAGGAACTAGTGAAGGATGAAATAATCAGTTATAATGAGGGGTAGAGGTTGCATATCCCAAAAGAGTTGGTGATATTTACCAATAGCCACACAAAATCTTATCAAGGTGAAATTGCAGCCCACAATTTCCACCTAGGTAGATGTCCTAAATTTGGTCACTAGGTACCTCGATTAAAGTGTAGAATTTAGATTTTCAGCCTCAGAAATGGGTCATGGGTTGGATCCCTTCCAAGAGTTGGGTGACTCAAGGGGGGACGCACAGAACAACCGGAACTTGGCCTTCAACCTTTCATAGGTACCTCCCTGCCTTATGGTGTAGGAACACTTGACTTGGAGGATTTTAAAGTTCCTTATTTATCAACTTCTAATGTTTGAAAATGTGAGAACCAGATAACAGGGGGTTATTTGGATTCCTACCCCCGAGATCCTACCTAAACTAAAAAAATTCTTTTGGCACCTCCTGTGGAGGAAAACTTAGTAGGTTTTTAGAAAAATTATAGATGTGGTGGGCTGAGAGATTGGGAGTGTGAACCAATCTTGTTTGAATTAAGTGGGTGTGGATAATTTCTTCAAGAAATAGTGGGACATTTCAAAATTCCTTTGGGAAAAACCTACTTCAACCTCCACAATTCAAGATGGAAATTATGTGAGTGAGGAGTGACTTTGCGTGTGATAAAGTGAAAAAAACTGCCAAATTTTAATAAGTTAGGTGTGAATTTTCAACATGTGGACTTCATGTGGTCCTTACAAATCATTGTTACCTATCTTACTAAGTTTCATTGGTACAACGTTGCGGAATTTTAAAATCCCTAAAGAACTAGCATGTGGACATATGGGTCCTTACCAATCCTTTAAACTCCCTAATGTTGTTTACACTAAGAAAGCTTTGAAAAACTATCCTAGATTGCAAGCATGTGGGCATGTATGGGCCCGCTACTTTGATCTTTAAACTCCCCTAGTGATGTAAACTAAGAAAAATATTTCAAGAAACTATCCTAAGTTTGCAACATGTGAGTATGTATGGACCCTTACAAATTTAAGATGATTTCAAAAAAGAAACTAAGAGGAGCCCTAGGGGGGATTTTTCCTCTCCTAAATATTTTTTTAAGGGAGATGAAATGTCCCCTTAACCACTTTTTTGATTCTCAAGATCGCTCTATGGTGTAAGAGAAGAGCATACTCAATGATCAAAGTTTATTTATGGTCCTGATGCAAGTGTTTTTATATGTGATAACAATAATCTCAACTTAAATTTTACAAACCAAGCAAGCCATCCATGTGGAAACCAAAGAAAAAGAGGAGAATATATGGTTCTTTTTACCCCCTAAGTGTCTATGTTTAGCTAACCTTTCATATGGGAAAGGATTCTAAGTAGAGTTCATTTACAACTTGCATGAAAGAAAAAAATTGAAGGCTAGGGTCCTTCAAATTATCACAAAAATCCTTACAATTTTGAAACTCTGGAAATGTGCGCAGGTTACAATTTAAATAGAGGCGCAGTGAGTGCACAATGCGTAGAATGTGTAGAGAACATAAGCTTATCGGTCACACAGTGCGCAGAGAAAAGAATCATTTTTGGTGCATAGTGCGTTGAGTGTGCGTCTATGAGTTGGAATACCCGCGCACGTTATGATACATGTCGGGGGGAATTGAGTGAAATTCTCCTCCTCCAACTCAAAATCTTGATTTTAACAAGTAAGGCTAGGTCAGTTTTGGTACTTGCAAGACAAATGGTTTAAAAATAAGTGTTCTCTAAGCTCGAATAGGGTGGAAATTGATACCTCTCCCCAATATGGTCACCAATCTGTTGTGTTTGTTTCGTCACTTGGGTGAGAAAAACAAGGGCACTTGCATGCCTAGTTGGGCTTGCTAGACAAGACAGAGGTTAGTGCATGGTTTAACAAGCTAGGAACATGAAATAAACAACTAAACAACCTAAAAACAACTAAGGAGAGAAAACTAGAATGCATAAGAAACTTCTAGAACCATAAACAATCAACCAATGACCAAGATTATGCCACCAATGGATAACTATATTAGTTGGAAAAACACCACAGAGAAATGAAGAATTATGAGTCCCCTCTTCCTCCTTGGGAGGGATATTGAGTTCTTTAATGGAGATCTCTTCTTGCAATGGAAGAAAAATGGAAAATGATGAAGAAAATTAATTCCTATTCCCTCAAGATGTGAGCGGAATGGCCTATTGGACTGATGCTAGAATTCTCCTAGGAGAAAAGAGGATTCTCAAGGGAGAATTGAAGCAGCATAACAATACTATGAAGATCTTGGTTTCTTAGTGCACCCATGGCCTCCATTTATAGCATTTATTCCAGGAAAAATTCAATTAGTTCTTGGTGTGAACAAGGGGCCCTTTAGGGCACTCTTTGGTCCTTGACCAACCCCCCATTCGGATTTAGCTTAGATATGAAGGTAAAATTAAGTTGGGAGTTGGTCCATAAGTGGTTGAGGGGACGACAAGAACCATAAAAGAATCGTTGATAGGAGTGTGTAGATTTTCTCATACACAATCATGCATATGGTGCATTATGCGCTCTACGAGCTTCTTTGGCCCACGCACTATGTGCACGCTTCCTTTAGTGAGTTTGCGCATGTCAATTTTTTCCCAATTGTATAGTTTTTTTCTTTTGGAAATGCATTTTGGTGTTGCAAGTGAACTAATAGTTGTTTGGCATTGATGTATTTCTGTAACCATTTGCGTGCAATGTTGCAGACAATATTTTAGTGATAACACCTAGTAAGGCCTTCGAGATATCCATGTATACATATATGCGGGAATAGGAAGTGTATTTCATTTGTTTTTTCGCCTCTAAGGATTTTACATATCTTCCCACGGTATTCCCTATTCCCATGAGTATTTCCTCCAGCCATATTTTCTAGGGCTAGGAATATAGTCGAATCCAGACTGGTGCCATGGTGAAGTCCTCTTTCTATGGACTAAAGCGATCCGTCCAAAACCTGAGGAATAGCCTTGCAAATTTGTATAAATATGACCCATTGTAAAATATTTGATCCTTTTCCTCTAAGATGTACAGGATGATCATGAACAACCCCTTGGAACTTAGTTGAACTTCATAGTCTCCCTTGGGGTTCCACCAGTCATTGATCCATCACATGAGGTCCCTTTCTGATGGCCAGAGGCCCATAAATTTCCCTATTAGGGCATTCTCTTTCATAAATTGGGTGTGTTCCCCAACATTAGTCGAGTTGATAGTATACCTGGGTGGTTTATCCAATTGGGGAATGCATTTTCTTGGTTCCCATCCACGAGATTCCTTTGGATGAGATGTACTCAATTCCACTTCCATTTCTTTGTTGAAACCATGTTCCTTGGCAAAGAGTTGATCCCACATGTGGGGTGGTGGCTCAAAAGTCATTCTCTTGTCTCTTCTCCCCTTTCGGTTGTTTGCGACCACCTTTCTATATGGGGGAGTTGTACCCCCCCTCTAGGTTCATCACCAAAGATCAAACACTCTGGCTCGATGGTATGCAACAGTTTAGGGTGCAACAGCTCCATCTACAGGAGGAGGAAGTGGAGACATGCAAAATATAGGGTTTTCATCTCTTCTCAGTCCTTTCCTTCGACTACCATCCACTCTAATTAGTACAGAGAAATTGTTTACATTAAAGTTGATGATATATATTTCATCCCATGCTATTCGTTTTGAATTCATGTATACATTAGCATTATTCGTTTTGAATTCTTATATACACCATCCAATTTAGAAATTGATGTCATCAATAAATTTGTTCTTTAAGTTGATAATGTATATTTGATCTCATGTTATTCATTTTGATTTTTTGTATACATCAGTGAATTTAGAAATTCATGTCATCAAAAATATTTCTTTACAATGCAGAGGCAACGTGACCATGGGTCACATTGTATGAAGAGAAAAGAAGGAAATGGGATAGTGACAAAAAAGCATTCAAATGGTTGAATGGTAGAAGCATGTATTATCCTAATCATTTAAAAGAGAATATAACAAAAATATGTCCCAACAGTTTGGTGGTTGACCAAATACAAGTGAAATATGTGGTGTCCATTCATAACCCACATGGAGAAGATTTGGATGCACTAAACATAGGAATCAGTTGTAGCAACTCTATAGAACCTCTCTAAGTACCACGATCTATTTATAATATTGCACATTTGAATTGTAACATGTATTATGTTTTTATTAATGATTCAGTTATTAGACATATGACACCATCCTTTGTTCTCTTTTTTATAGGTGTATTTGTTCCCATGTATGTGGGCATATGGACATCATTTTCACACTAAGTATGTTGATGATGGACACATCACACAATATTGTAGAGCGGAGGTCAATTTAAACCAATCTAGTAATGCTAGCCACCGTGATCAAAACATAATAGAGAGGAAGTTAGGTTACATCAGAAATATACAAGAGATCATGCAAGTGGAATTATCATCGTTTCAATGTGTTATTTTTTGTTGCAAGTGGTGAGATACCTTCGACCGAAGAAATGTAAAGGACGTTCGTTACTAAAAAAATATGGGATGAAAGTAAGGAGCCAAAACATTGCAACCAAGTGTTTTTTTACCCGAATGTGTTGGATGGGGATTGGTTGTTCGTACTGAGTCATGATCAAAGATCTAAACATAGTTTTTAGAACAACAATGTTATAATTCCAAGCAAGGAAGATAATTAGGGTAATGGAAACGAAGACTGATTTGTAAATGATTTTTTTGGACATTTATATTGTGGATGTGTCATTTTATTATGGGTATTTATAATGGCCAATTATGTTTTTTTTTTTTTCATTTTATAATTATGTTGGATATTAAAAGTCAACAACCATTTACAACCACCATATTGAAAATATATTAAATAGTACAACCATAAGATGTGTTTTTGATATATTTTTATTGTCATATTTATTGTTTATTATAGCAAATTTGTGTTGTATTGTATTAACATATGTTTATGTTAACATTTGAATTATTAAACATTAATTGAGATATATTTTATTTAACAAAACAATGAAGATATTAAAAAATATTCAAACCTCAAAAATTTTATTGTTTGAAAAAAAAATTCAAATAAATGTATACTTACTTTGATGGAACTTCTAAGGACAATTCCAACAAAATAATTTCATGAAACATTTATGAGTTCTGGAATCACACTTGTGGTGTTGACATTACCAACTTTGATGGCATTCCCAACCTTAACTAGTGAAACTATCATGGTCTTTACTTATTCCACTCCATCATTTAGTTTTATAATCACATGAACTTATACTAATCATTATTTTTACATTCTCCTTGAAATAAGTGTCAATATAGGAAGGACATGGAAATTATAAAAGAATATTTTTCTAGAGCATAGTTAGAATTAAGGCCCCGGATGGGATGACACATGGGCCACATGCGTCAATGGATGGGGCGATTACGAGGGAATTTAAATCCCCTCACCGCCACCCTCCCCCCATGTCTAGTCGCGATGGTTAGTCTGCATGAGTGCCAAGGTTTAGTGCATTGGGACTTAATGGAGGCCCAGGCTCCGCTCGTCGGCTTCAGTACAATTTCGGTTATGGCCATTACACCTGCACTAATGGATACCAGAGCCATCAATTCCTCCGTCCTCCTGGTCTTTTCACCTTGTGGGAAGTTCTATATTGGGAACTTGGGCCCAAAGCACAACATCATTCCGTTAGTTCTACTCTAAGATTTAGCTTGCTCTGTCAGGATTTCAATTTTCCCGGTGCTCTACTCAGCCATGCCACGAGAAAGAGGCAAGCCCTGACGAGGGCCAAACTACTATAGCTGGTTCAGCAAACACAACTACCTAGGACCTGCCTCTTGAGCTCTCATCCCAAGCGAGGACCATCCGGGTTCTCCTGGTTAGAATTGGTTTGCACATGCTCCACCAAATCCTCGTCCTCCCAATACAGAGGGTCTCCATGGAATACACTACAACCCGAGACATGTCTCTTGAACTCTCATACCATGTCGGGACCATCTAGGTTCCTCTCGTCATAATTGGTTTGAATAGGCCCAACCAGAGCCTCGTCCCCCCAATATAGAGGGTCTCCATGGCAGATGCTCGGTGGAAGAAGAATTTTTGCCCAATTGGGAGGAATTTATTACTTTCCTATCGTCAACCACCCTACATCACCAGCCTTCCACCTGTACTATTATTCCCTTTCAGGAGTCAGTTGCGACGGGCTACATTGTGGAAGAAGAAGTCTCACCTTTTGAGGACCACTCGGGACAAAATTCAACCACCACCATGGACGAAGACCCTGTCATGGACTCTGTCGCTGCAAATGACTCTGCTACTGCCACCATGGATGAATACTAGGCTCCATATGACCATTGTCACCCAACTCAAAACTTCTACAGACTCACGGAAGACCACCTAGTCTTAATATTCGATATGAGAAGGGACCTAGCTGAGAAGCAGCACCGCCATAGCTTCTTCAACAAATGTCTAGACTCCCTGTATGATTCCCTGTCAAGCAAGCCTGAGAAGAGTCATTTCCCAACTTTTTTCCAGCCCTTCGCCTTCAGACTTCGTCAAGATGGACGCCGGGGCTCGCCCGATGTCTAACATTCTCATAGGTTTTTTTCTCCGGTTTAATGGCTAAGTTCTTGCAATTTTTCCATACCATAGTCTATGGTTCAGGTTCGATAGGTGGTCGGGGCACTCAGTCCACCGCCTGTTCTGGTTTCCACTCTAGTGGAAGAAAAAGTAGCAAGTCCCTTTGTCTGTATGTCGACAGTTTTTGTTTTTTTCTTAAAATTTTGGAACTATGAACAATTGTCATGTCCACGCGTTCTGGTTTCCACTACGGTGGAAAAACAGTTGGCATGTTATCATGTACATTCAAACACACAAGTTTTCTACTAAGGCAAGGTAATATATATTTCTATTTACAAAAAAAAATAGTTAGAATTAAGGAAAATTTTAATGATCCATACTTATATAAAAGTATAGAAACATTTGTCAATTTTACTAATTCTTAAAATACTAATTATAAAATGTTGGGTGATATTGTTTTTAAATAGAAGATTCATAAACTTTGTATTAGAGTAAAAAATCGTGAAACCATTTCATTGAACGTGTATACATCAAAATGTATTATTATTCTCTATATTTAGTATTTTAAATTTAATTGAATAAATGATGTAGTAAAGACACGACCACCACCTCGCACTCCTGCTCACAGGATCAATCAATCATTTCATGAGCCGAAGTGGCTCTTCCAATTCCCTGTCGGAATCTCTGTTAAAAACTCGATCCACAGGTCCTTATTGCCCTGTCACGGCCTCTGCACGCGCCTATGACTTTCCCCGATGACAATTTTGGGTTTCAGGGTTTTGTGATCCCCGAAGTCAAGAGTTCCCTATCCTCTTGAATCTTCGATCTCCGATTTGCCAATGTGCTCCCTTTTTTCCTTAGCCCCGCCTAGCTATGCTCTAGTCCATATGACCAGCTCTCATAAGACCGCAGTCTTATGTCTTTCGGGATTTCCCTATTCAAAAATCTGACCTCTCGACCTCTTGACTCCCGAAATGGCCTTTCTCGCCTTAGCCCCTCCTAGCTATACCCTGGTCCACATGACCACCTCTCATAAGACCGCAGCCTTATCTCCTTTCGGGGTTTCGAACATCGCAATGCCGAAATGCATAAACCTCTTGTCCACGGGATTCCCGATATCTCGATGCCCGTAATGTCGATAGATAGCTTTCCTGTCGGGAAATCTTCCGAATGCTCTGATCTCCTCCACGCATCCTCCTATGATGGATGGTCCTGATCGCTTCTCACGATTTCGAAGTTTCTGATACCCCGATGAAAGAAATTCTCTGTCAACTCAAAACCCCGGTAGCCGATATACCGATGGGTCGCTCGATCCTCGCCACGCGTCTCCACAAATGGACGGCTCAGATTCACTCTCTCTATTTTGAGACTTGAAATGTCTCAACTTTCTCGACCTCGAGAACTCCGATATCCCGAACGTCGATATCCCGATAAGTCAATCCTTTCAAGGCTTTCACCCTTCTGTTCACGAAGCTTTAACCCCCATGTAACTCTCGACAGATCTGACGGCTGTCGGGTTCTTCACTCTAGATCTGACGGTTCAGATCCGTCCTTCTTGTGCGCTCCTCCTGCTCCTTCCTGGACGTGAAATCTTCAACGGTCCAGATCTCTTTTCTCCATCCGATCCAACGGCTGCTGTGCTCTCCCTCCTAATCTTGCACACTATCTTCCGAGACTTGGAAGAATTTCAATTTCCTAGAGGCCTCAACCTTTGTCTTCTTTTCCTTCTGTGAGCTCTCGACTTTAAGCCTCGCCTACGTTCTCCATGACGATGTTCCTCCTGAGCTTGGAGAACTCTGAACTCTCCAAAGAGTTCTTTGACCTCTGCGTTCCTTGCAGCTATAACTCCATGCGCTGAAAGCACTACCCCTCCTGAGCTTATCCTTGAATCCCCAAGGGATTCTTTAACTTTTGTGCCTCTACAGAGTCTTCATGCACACAAAGTGCTATCTCTCCTGAGCTTCTCAAACACCCAGTTCTCTAAGGAAATAAATCCTTCTTTCTTCCTCCTTCAGATGGAGAGTATTTGGATGCCCTCCTGGCTATCCTCTGCCTCAAGCAACTTATTGCTGAGTCCTCAGGGTATTCAGCAACCCTGTGAAGATCCCTCAGTGGAATCTTCCTCAATTTACAGAACTCAAAGAGTTCTCTTCTCCTGTGCCTGTCTGCACACTGTCTCAATGCCCTCCTAGCAGAGTATCTTCTCACAGAACATCCAACAGTCCCGTCTCCTTTGCACCTATGCACCCGCTCAATGCCCACCTGGAAGAGCTCTTAGAATCCTCAGTGATTCTGTTTCTTCCTGAACTCACAGCAGAGTTCTTCTCAATGTACCATTGTGCATATGCTCAATGCCCACTTGGCAGAGCTTCACAGAAATCCTTAGAGATTCTGTCTACAACTGTGTTCTTCCCTCACAGCCTTGCCTCCAAGGTATTCAACAACCTTGAGGTCTTCTCTGAGTTGTTGATTCCATTTCTTGTGCCGCAGCACGTCTTTGTATGAACCCGCAGTATTTAGAAGTGCTTCAGTGCACTGGTATTCAGAGACCGCAGTACTCTGTCACGCCCTCCTGGCATGAAACCAAAAAGAACCTCAAGCCTGAAGATCAAACACACCCTTGCATATGCATGATAACAGCATACATCTACAACATATAGAGAACACTCACAGACATCCACATAACACAGAAATACATGTAGGAAAAACTGCTTATGTTTATATTAAATGGCAAATGCCTGTTTTTACAAGGTGTTCCTGAGCACGGCCTATAACAAGGTCTCGGCTCCTTCTCTTCTGCTCTCTACTCGCAGACCATCACACAACTCACTACTCTAAGAGATACAATATATCTTTTTACATGAGGGGGCTCTTCGAGCTCTTCCCTCCAATCTACCTACCCTATTCAATTACGTTGAATGGGTTTTCTAGTCCGCTATCCGGATCTAGATCCCAGACTTACAAACATTAAAGGCCTTCTTATCTACTTACGCCTGCACAAAGGCACGGCTTCACAGCTCAACAACTTAAACATTAATTACATTCAATTACAAAATAGAAGATGAGGGATGCGCCTATCTTCATCCTTGAATGCACACGCTTGACATGGATGGCTGGCTAGCTGGATGACGTGGAGAGATGCTCCTGCATCAATAAATTTCATATATTATAATAGTTGGAAAATATAAAATAATAATTTTTTTGGAAAAATTAAATATTAATAAAATACAATAATTGGAATTTTAGTAAACAATTATATTGTAACTTTCTCTTGTAATATTTGAATAATAAAAATTTAAAAAACAACATTATTATTACATCATCATCATTATTATTACTGAAAAAATATGTTATAATGTTATTATTATAATATATGAAAAAGACATAAATATTTAATCACAATCATTTCACTCGTCATATTTAAGTATTTTTGTTTCTAAACGTTTTTAATCAACATATTGTATCTTGTTGGACAACAAACAATTCACCTTGAAGAACAATTAACATTATATGGCGTTAATGGTTATAACTTTTTGTAATCACATTCCAAATTAAACGATTTCATAAAAGTAAAGTTAAATATTATATGACAACTATAAATTTAAATGAGTGATGCATCTCAAATTTGACTTAAAAATAGAGAAATCATTAACAATTTTCATCATTAGCATACTCATAATACATTTTATAAAGCAAACAACAAAAACCACAACATTATATGAAAAACATAATATACTTGAGCGATATACATATGAATATACATGTCAAACATACATCTCAACAAAATATGCAATAAGCATGTCATATATACATCTCAAGTCAAATATAAAACAATCAATAATATGCATGTCAATCAATACCACTACTAGCTAGG
>ML783662.1:643768-660125 GCA_009831015.1 Picea engelmannii
AATTCAGGCAAACACTGAGAACGGTTCTAGTGGAAGAACATGAAGAGCTGGTAAGCATGGTCTAGACTCTTCAATTGCAGCTCAGGGCTCTCTCCACACAGGTTCTTTCAATCACGGAGATTACCATCCAACATAGGAGCGAACAACAACAAAACATGGAGGAGTGTGAAGCGCTCAGACAACAGATAGAGGCGCTCAAATTCGTGGTCGTGCCTACGCCACCCACTCCCTCCCATAACACTTATATCTTAGATGAGGCCTCTTCTCCAGGACTGCGCCCTCAGCTGGACCTTAACCTGTGGCCTCCAATAGAGGCAGAGTCCACCGCACCAGACCATAACAGAATTTAAATGTATGCAGTGTTTTTTCATACTACTACTAGGTACTTTCTGCATGGTTTTTACCATCGATACTCAAATAGGCTTTAGCATTTTAGTTAGCGCCACCCCTGCTCTCCATTTCCTTCTTGGAGAATTCAAGTGGGTGCATTTTGATTTCTGCAACTTTTGTAACAAAAACTCTATACTCTGCCTGCGTTTTTTAGCAGCTTTTTAATATATTTTTACCCAATTTATCTTAAAAAAAATAAAATCTAATTGATTTAGGTCATAAAAAATTCAATCAAAGTTCCACGCCATAACTTTGAATTTCCATATTGTTGGATGTTGATAAGTAGAGGGAAGTTTGGTACAATATTAGATGGCTCAAGAGATTGTGACATGTTAACATTTTATATTTACAATTCAATTCCATCATCCAAAATAATTATTGCCAGATTTTAAGTAAAAAATGGGAGTTTCCCTTCCCATTATTTTCATCAGTCAGAAAAGGGCCATTGTGTAGCACATTTAGACTACAACATTAAAAAATGTTATTTGAAGGTTTAGTGGAGTCTCTAAATTGATCCAAAACCTTAGAATTGCAATATGATCAACCAATTTGGGGATTTCAACAATTGATAATTTGTCCAAGCCTTGAGAAGGTCACTAAAAGAAGAATGATTTTGGGTTTAGAACCAAAGATCGATCCATTGAAGAGAACCAATTAGGAGCTCCAAGGGAAGAACTTTAAGTTGAAGCCATTGAGCTACATAGTCTTAGGGAATTTCTTAGGCTAAAAAGATTTATGTTATGGTTGTGAGGAAAAGGGATTTAGTGAGAGATTTTCATTACTAACACACTTGTTAATTGTGCCACTGAGTTGATGATAGGGACTCTTCTTTCTAGATTCGTACTGCTAACACATATGTCAATTGTGTCAATAAGTTAGTTATGAGGTCTCTTCTTGCTCGAGCTTGGATGAAAGTAAGAAGTAATCAACTGAATAAAAGTTTGTCTAGAAGAACTTGGATTAAAGTAGGAAGTAATCAACCAAATACAAGTTTGTCTAGGATATTTCCCTCCATTAACATGATGATATAAGTCAAACATCTCCTAAAAGAATATGGCTAGACATCTCTAATTCTTAGATGCAACCTGGAGTCAATCATGAATGTTCCTAAAAAGACAATAGAACCACGCTTTGATGTCGAAGTTTGGTAAGCATCTAAATTCAAAGTGATCAACCATCTTCAACTTTATGGAAGGTGTTTGTATTTAACAACAAAAATATTCTAAAGAAATATTGTGATTTATCTCAATGCATAGTTAAGAGTAATGCATAGTTAAGAGTAGCAAACTCTTATTTATGAGAGGAAAATTTTCAAACTATAAGACAAGTGGGGTTTGGTGTATCCAAGAGCTCTAAAGAGATGAACACTAATACGAAAATATGCATTGTAATAACAATGAGGCTTAGATGAGAGTCGCTCAAACATTATAACCCATATGAGATATCAACATCAAATTTGAAGATCTCATCTAGAATGCCTATGTTTATCTTTCTTATAGAAAAACTTTACAGGTAGATGAAAAAGTTGTTTATAAACACCTTTCATTATTAAAAAAAAAATATTAATATATAATCTAAGGATAAATAACCATTTTGTATTATCTAGTACATTTGCTATGATTTCCTCTCATTCATCAATGTAAAGTCTTTGATTTTGATAATATCAGCAAGTTAAATAATGACTTTATATATTATTTATTTTTAAAACGAATGACTTTTTAAAAACATTGAACATGAAAGAGACCTTAGACTTAATAGGGGCATGATAGATGAACTTACGAACATGAAAGAGACCTTAGACTTAATCAAGGCCATGGTAGATGAACTTAATCAAGAAGGGAGGGCGTTGCAGGTGTAAAGACAAATAAGTAGCAGATGAACTTAATCGACAAGGGAGGGCGTTGCAGGTGTAAAGACAAATAAGTACACATGGAAATTGGGTGCAGCATGATGTATAAAATCCAAACAAAGAAGAGTTCGAAGGAAAAGGTGAATTGACCAGCGCAAGATCCAAACAAACGATAACTACCTCCTCCGTTATCGACCATTGAGAGAGCAGCGTTAACAAGGAGAGAGCCATCAAAATGTGTGTCTCCATCGATTTGACCATACGTTACTAGCTCATGTCAAATCCTTATCAAAGAAATTTAAATGCAATAATTCCACTTTTTAAAAGTTGACATTTACTTAATCAGGGGCTCGTACAAATACAAGTAGTAAATCTGCTAAGTAAAGAGTATTAAAATCTCATGGTATTTGACTTAATTTTAAGTACATGCCCCAAAAGTTTTGGCGACTTAAGGATGGAGCTTTTAACAAATACACTTTAGGTACATAGCTTTGGGATCCATGGTAAGGAAGTTCCATTTCTCATTTCTCAATTATTGTACTGCTTGTAAAACGTGTCCATTTGTTATTTATCCTTTTCGAGAGTTACTATTAACACCATCGACTTGTAAACTCTTTGATAAATTATATTTTGAAAATCTCAATTCAATCTTTCTAAACGGGGGCATGTAATGCATGTGATTTGATGATAAATTGTTGGATGCATGTGCAGAGGGTGATACTTGAGATTAGGGTACCACTGGTATCTTGTACCTAGAAAACTTTGAAGTTTTTTGCTTTTGTACCAAGAAAGAAATTACTTTAAAAAAATCTCAGGTCTTCTCTCATATATATAAAAAATTTGTCATCTTCGCCTACTCTACCCTGATAGCGCAAGCATGGCATGCGATCTAATTTTTAATTAGTGTGGACATTTAAAGAAATATTATTAAAATATTTTCTCTTATATATTAATAATAATTGAATTGTATACCCAAGACCAATACATAGGCTACATAAAATGTTTCCCAAGCACAGGTTGTCTTTTAACTAAAAGTGGAAATATCGAATCCCACTCATCGATTACCTCCACCGAGGTTCGCCCGCTTGATTTGCTCCATATAATCATATTCAAACTAGGTTTTGTGTGCAGGTTTTTTGTGGCGATTCTCGATTTGACATTTGATTTTGTCCCATAGCACTATGTGGGATTAAATAATTGAGGTGTGATTTTCACTATAAAATATTGTGTCGCCATTTATGATTATGCTAACATTGTTGGGAAAGTAGTTGGTTGTATATGTGACAGGGAATTTTAAATGAGACAGTTAACTGTTCATCTTATCTAATTTAGATAACCTTGTTCCAATTTTCTAGCTAAAGTCTAAATATGATCATGATTCGGGGTTAAGGTCAAATGCCTTAGAGGGGGGGTCAACTTATCTAATTTAGCTGAAGTCTAAATATGATCATGATTTAGGGTTAAGTCTCAAAGAAAAGGTCCAATGCCTTAGCGGGCGGTCACCTTATCCATCTAACTCAGACAACCATGTTGCAATTGTCTAGTGAAAAAGCACAAGTGTCAAAGTCTAAATATGATCATGAAAAAGATATTTCACAGTTCAGCTTATCTATGGTAAAGCATTACATGTTAAAGTCCAAATGTGATCATGATAGAGATGGCATTTAGTGTTAAGTCTGAAAGAAAAGGTCAAATGGCTTAGCGGGAAGAGACGGAATTTAGTGTGTAGATCAAATCCCTTGGCAAGAGGAGGGCGGAGTTAGTAAGGGAAAACAGAAACACACGAAAGAGTGTAGAGAAATGTTTGATTCATAGAATCAATTCTAGGTTTTGGGTTTGTGGTGTCTCGTGCAAGCCGCAGCGTCATGCGAATCGCGCGCATATGCTTTTTACAGGCAATTAATGCAATTTCCGCACATATACTTTTAGAGGCAATTAAGGTTCCGTGTTTCTTTCTAATTTTGTCAATGTACAGAGATGCTTCCGGGGGGAGAGAGGGGGTTATAATAAGAAGAGGAGGGGGTTGCTTCTTTCTCATTGCATTGCATGGGGACATTGAAAGAAGAATTGTGTTTATTCGGAGGTACCGCTGCACGGCTCGCGCCAACAGTGTTGAAGATAAGAGCTAGAGAGATCTGGCTTTGATTTTTTTTACTGTGCTGCACATGTAGTAAGTGGTCATGGCAAAGCCGTCGTCCGCCCACTGTTTCTCCTGGTTTTTCGTCCCTTATTGCTCCCCACTACCCCCCGCACGTCGTTTCTACCTTATTCCCTGCTCGCGTCCTCTTAGTCCCTGCTCGCTTCTTCTTGGCCCATGAATTAATGTGTCTATCGTCACAATTTGTGCAGATCTGCGAAGACTGCATTTCTTGTTCTTCAGATCTTCACTGCAAGCCCTCTTTCTTGAATATGCAGTTTCAGACTCTGTGCCGGTGCTCCCTTAATGACGGATTGACTTCTGGCAGATCCAGAGATCGATTCTTCTGAGGACCTTATATGCACCGATGGAGTCTTTATTTCCACGAGTTTTTTGTTTGAGTCTGTGGAGGCCGCGCCTCGATCTGTTGAGTGCTGACAGAAGAGAGTGAGCACACATAGCAGGAGCTCATGAGACTATGAGTTCAGCCATGCGTGCTCACGTCTCTTTCTGTCAGCGGCTCATCGGGAGCGATCTCAGGCTTTAGGTCCCTTCCCCTCCTGTGACCCTAAATAATTTGTTAAAAACCAAGTGTCTCCTACTCGTCATCCAGCCGGCCGCTGTGGCCAAGGTTCCGAAAGAAGACCCCGTGGAAGTCCTCTTCATTTACTAGCGCGCGTTCTGCTGCAAAAGACCAGACAATGGGAGAATCGGGAGTCGAGAAATGATATTATTGAGGCAAGCACGCTTCTCGAATTTCTACAACGCCATGGCACTCGCTTCAGAGGTTATCCTGATACCGTTGTCTTCCAAATCTTTGACTGATATATTATTTGTTCCTTTTGTTTTTTTACCTAACACGAGATTCCTGATATCATAGGGATAACAATTTCCCTGAATATTATTTTATCTTTCTGCTACCCTAAGAAACACGCAAATCTGTGTGAATCATCGAATACAGATCTCCCTGGTCCCCGTTGTAGGGAAATCTTGTCCGAGGCGTATCTTCTGGCTCTGCATGTGAAATATTGCAGTTCCATTCACGGCAGCTCGACCAGGGCCTCTGAAATTCGAGCATTTGAGATCCGGGCGGGTTGCTCACATGTATTTTGATTTGTTTCGGTTTTTTTTGGACGGTTTAGGGCGGGCGAGTGGAGAATTGAATTAAAATAGTAAGAATTAAATGCGCGACCTCGTTTAGTGCACCGACACGCAACTCGAGATTCTGGACGAGGCTTGATGAAGATATCTTTGAACTTTGGCTGAACTTTGGCGGAGAAAGCTTCGAACGCTGCTGGAGTTTGGGCACGGAGAGCTCTTTTCGCCGACTATTTAGATAAGAACAAATCAGTTGCGTTAATTTTGCATCCATTTAGGCCTAGATGGAGACGATTTTTTCTTCACCTCATCCAGACTTTATCGAGAGGAAAAGTAACAAGTTTGCTTTCTGCTCCAGGGTTGCAGTAGCCGAGCTGCTGGTCAAGGACTAATGCGAATGCGAATGCGAAACAAGGGACATTCAACGCTGTAAGTATGATAACCTCTCATCGTAGCTTCCATACATTGAGTTTGAATTGATAAAGACCGTAATAAGCTCTTGTCATGAGTCTACTTTCTATGGACAAAATGAACTGAAAATTTCTAGCCTACGCAGAATTTCTGATCTTATGGTTTCTATTCTCACTGAACATAGAATTGATACTTTTGAAAAGCTGGAAACAATCTAATGTATGTTACATTCTTATTATAGGTAATATGCGATGATTCACATGTCGAAACCTAATGTATATCAGTCTTATTATAGGTAACATGCAATGATTCACATGTCGAATATCATGGTCTGCTGTTCAGTTCTTGATATTTTTTATACTCTGAGCATGCTTTTCTTTTTCAAGACCACAGTTCTTGATATTTTCCATCTTCTGAGCATGTTTTTCTTTTTCAAAATCACAGTCTTACATGCATCGATCAAATGTATTTGCAATGGCTGCTATACTTGTGTACTTGGGTTGGAAATTGTGAACAAAAACAGCTACTATACTAGACCTGACCGCTTGCCTGCTTTCATTTTGAGCCAAACAACGCTGCATGAATCTTTTCACGGAATTGCATGATTTATGCCTTTATTGAATCACATTTTGAGCCAACCAAGGCTGCATGAATCTTCCCACGGAGTTGCAGGATTTATGCCTTTATTTAACCACTTCAGGCTATCCTTGTTAAGCTATGAAAGGAATCTTTCCTTTTCTATTTCTTAATATTCTTTTCTTCCTTATACGATTCCGTGCTGTCAATGTTAGTGAACTTTTTGTATCCTTGCTTATGCTAAAGACATATTTTAAGGGAAAGTTCCAGCGACTTTCATAGAAGAATATGTCTCTGAAAAGAGAGTGCTGGATATGCTACTTGTTTCATCCGTCAGTCATCATCAGAAGGCACCGACTTGATTTTTCTGGACAGTCATTATTAGAAACTACTAGAATTCCCAATAACGAGTTCAATATGGAGACGAAATCCTTGGTTTTTTCGATGTATGAGTATTGTGCAATTTTTTTAGATTTGGCTACATCGTAGCTTCTTTTACTGGTCATTGGCTGGAAAACCATATGCATGCACTTATATGGCTGTTTAAATGTTAGAACAAAGTAATCTGCGGTGACATGGATTTGTTTGTCTAGTAGATGATTCGGCCCCTTTCTGCGAAACAAAGTCCTATTTCCATTGATATTTTTGCATTTAACTAGCGAATTCATCTTGACACATTGGTTTATTGCACCCAAGAGTTAACTTAGTCAGGCCTTTCCTTGTGCTAGAAAATTTCAAGCTGAAAGTAGTCGTATTAGTAGTTTCTTATAAGATGGCCAATCAAGGGAGAGGTATGTCAACTGCGTGGCCATTTATTAGTAGTTCTTAGTGATATTAGTAGTTCCTTGTTTTATTTTTATTTATTTGTTTGTTTTGATCCTTTTTTATTTTATTTTGTTTTGATATTCTGCGGACAACTATCTGCTAATTTATTTATCGTTTATAGTTTCCAAATTAGTGATGGATTTATTCTTTTCCACTATTGTCATGGAATGGATTTTCTACCTCACCATAGACTCTTTACTAAATTCTTTGAATTTTCTACGAAGAGGGTTAGAAAATGAAATCCCATGGAATTCAATTTGGTATGTACTTGATCAATTGTATTCTGTATCATTCTTGGCAACGTTCCATAGAGACCTAAAAGAATGATAAGAAAGAAGTCATGGGTATAATATGAACATTCTACTTGGACAGACTACACATATGCAAGATCCACCTCATCGCCAGGGAAAATGTTAAACAAATTCCAATTAACTTTATCTGAAGACAGAATTCTAGACATGGACGCTGCTGATATATCAATATTTCAATCAACAGCTTGGAAAAATTATTACCAAATGTAATGTCTTGTAGGTCGAACGCGATTACTGCTTGAAGCAATCATGCATTCTCCAGAGTTATCCATGTTTCATCACTCTTCTTTTGTGTGTCTATTTATCCTTTTGCTCTTCATTCTCAATTATCAATCTAATACAAAGGCTGCAGACACATTGAAATAAATAATAAAGCCCTAAATAAAGTTTCCTGTTAAATTATAAAATATGCAGTAAGAATATTGTTTCCAATTAAATGCCTGCATTTAATAATTCATCTCCCACAACCTGCAGGCTCTTTGTGCATTTTCTGATATGCCTAGCCGTGTGTGAAACCACATAATTCATCTTAGAGTTTTTATTGGTTATCTTGGTGATTCTTTTGATAAGTTTGATATTCACAAGCACACAATTATGTAAAATTTTACTCTCAATATTTATTCTTTTAATACTGTATTCACCTTTCAATTTGCTGATATATTTGTCTGTGAAGCTCCAGTCTCAACTAATTTGAATCAGCAACACAGATGTTTGTATGACCATATTTATGATTTTAAAATTGTATTCACCTTTCAATTTGCTGATATATTTGTCTGACTCTCCAGTCTGAACTAATTTTAATCAGCAACACTGATGTATAATAATGAAGTCGACCTTATTCTAGCACGAGTTACATCATTTTTTACAAGCACAAAATTATGTAGAATTTCACTCTCAATATCTATGTCAATAAAACTGTATTCATCTCTCAATTTGAGATGTATTTGTCTCTAACTCTTGGGTCTCCACTAGATTGAATCAGCAACAGAGATGTTTGCATGACCATATAATAATAAAGTCGACCTTAATCTAGCACGAGATACACCTTAATCGACCTTTACTCATTTTTGAATTTATATTTTTTTCTCAGTTTTTCAATGAAGTCATCGATATTCTGAACAATTTTTTGCAGGTCAATGAATCCTGCTGGCGACGTCAAAGCATTTTCACTTTGCACTACCTACTTAAATTACGTGAAGATATCATAAAGCGGGAAAATTTTAGTTCATTTACAGCCATTTTCAATAACCTTTGATGACCTAAATCATATACGTAGGCTTTCAGGTACGCGTTTTTTGGAGAATCAAATTTGATCAGATGCAAAAAAATTACAAATATTATACTGCCAGTAAACAAATTTCATTTCGATTCTTTAAATGTAATGTAGAATGCAAGGTAGCTATGTACACTCCTTTACAATATTTTGAGATCCACACCTGAACACGAGTATATAGTATTTTAACTATACTACAAAGCAAATGACCTTACAAAATTTAGGTTTTAAGTGATGTTGGACTCTAAATTCATGGTGGGAGGGTAGGACTAGTGTCATGCCCTTGAAATTAAACTTCTTTGATGGAATCCTTGGAGTTCTACTTCGAGCAATGTTTCCCCCTTTTTAACTTATGACATTCTATATAAGGATAACATGCTTGATGATGTTACCATTTTAATGTGCTTGTAATTCCGTTTGTTCATATCTGTTAACTAATTTGTATATATGAGACAAAGGGTCTTTACGTGTTGGTTAGGCACTGCTTCGATCTTGGCACTTGGTTAAATAAAAGTTCGATTCTTGAAGATCCATTGGAGCGATGGGTGGGGTGTTAGTCTCTTTGAAAGGGTCATGCCTCCTTTACACAAAGTTTTGGGTGGTTATTTTCTTCAACAAGGATTGATTGTCAAGAGTAGACTTCACAAAGTTGACCCTACAAATTCAACATGTGCATTTTGAGATTAGGATGATACAATTCAACATGTTTGTGAAATGTCATCTTGTTAGTGTGTTAGTGCATTTGGGGCATAGTTTCAGTCTGAATTTCATTCCTATTTCGTAGCACCACTCCCATGGAAGAGGGCCATTTTGGGGCACACTTGGATGGTTAGGGACAATTGCAAATTGATTTGGCTTTTAGTTCACATGGTTGCTATTGGCTTTCCATATAACTATCATTGTATAGTTACATTCAATTAGGTTATTCATCCCCAACTACTCTTGGGGATTTGTAGAACTTTAATACAAAGATGTCTCTACTCCTATGAGTTCACGTACATGCATTTTGATATGATGTTATGGTCCTCTCCATGGGAGCTCGAGCTCATGTGATGGCTTTTTATATTTTGTAGTTTGGGGTCTCTTGGTACCCCTATTATCTACATGTTTTCACCATTTTAATTCCTAATGTACTTATTTGTTCTCTAAGGTAATATAGAAAGCATTTCAAACCTTTTTTGGTCTTGACTTACACTTTCTCCATCATCTCTTATAGCTAACACGTGAACATTATGCTTCCTCTTTAAGGGAAACTATTATCTTAAGAAATAAAGATGGTAGCACAAGGTAAAATCCTTAGAATTGTTTAAAGAAATATAAACTATCGCTGAAAAGCCATACTAATGATCTTATTACTATCTAGTGATATTCCTCTTAATTACTCACAATATTGACACACCAATTACAATTTCATCATTATATTTCTAATAATTACGATGCCATCATTATAGGTTTTTTTCCTGTTGGTGTTGTCTTTATGTTTATCATGGTTTTCTTTTAGAGGTTTCATGACCCCTCAATGTGTAAATAATAAGTTTTTCTAATCATCATAATTATGCCGTAAGGTGATTATACTATGAGAAAGCACTTTTACAAATTCTTTTACCAAACCAATAAAAGAGTGACATTTGTCCACTGCTAGTGCCCCTTTCCCTCCATCGTCATGCATGCCCTTCACCGGTGGACTTTGTTGACTTTCACTTGTATTAGTCATGTGTTACCAGCAACGATCATCTCATTGTGTCGAGCCCACCACTACAATTTTCTGCAACCACACTACAGTTTTCTGCAACCACCATTGCTTATGATATAATTAGCCCAAACTCGATGGATTCAAGCCCCTGTCTATTACTAGTTCTCAAAGAAATATGAAGGGGTTTGGTCCATCATTACATCTATTTGCAACCACGACTGCTTATGGTATAATTAGCCCAAGCTTGGTGGATGCAAACCCTTTTACTTAGTAGTTCACAAAGGAATAGGAAGGGATTCAGAGATCTTTTTCATCTTTGGCTTGGATTAAACTAGGGCCATTTAGGAGTCCGTCCCAAGGAATTGACCAAAAGAAGGCATCCTCACCTTGTCGATGAACAATTTTTTACTCTAGCAATTTTCTCCGAAGAACTAGTTTACCTTTAATTATAGATAGATTGACTTGTATACATAGTAAAATAAATCAATAGGGAGAAAGCGGGGCCAATGGCTTCAATGAGGCTGTAAGCATGTGTTACGTGGAAGCCCCCTATAAGCAGTACTCTGAGATCTCTTTAGACCAAGTATTTCACATTAACACATCAACATGCATATACATAGATGCACAAGTATTTACATGTAAGCTTTTTAAACATAGATAATCTGTTTATGGGTACCGTGACAACATGTTATAGACCAAGTATTTTACATTAACACATCAACATGCATATACATACATGCACAAGTATTTACATGTAATCTTTCTAAACATAGATAATTTGTTTATGGGTACCGTGACAACATGTTATAGAAACTTTCTCAACATAGATCTAAGTTTTTATTAGGTGCCATGTGAAATGTATTTCATGGTTATTGTTGATTTTGTGCATAGTTGGGGATTATATTGCATAGATTTAAGCTCTCTAGGATGTTTTGTTGGAATTTAGGTGTTTTATTTATTTATTTTTGAAACTGAAATTGTTCTATGGTATACATCTCTGGGATTTCTTTGCATGTTTTTTTTATTTCAAACCAACAACTCATGAACATATTGTAAGATCCTTGCTAACAAAAGCTAAAACTTAATAAATTAATAAATACATATCATTGATATTTATAACTTCTTTTACGGTTCTTTATTCAACAAGCTAACAAACTAACCATTCATGGTTTAGTAAATTATAATCGAGCACATGAAGTACAAATCATATATAAAAAAAAAACATACACAGCTTAGTAAAATAGTGAACCCTCATAACTATAATGACATAAATACCTCTTAGTGATGCTATTTTCCCAACTCCGTCTGTCTTCGCTGCTCTGCCTAAACTCTGACCAAGCTGCTCTGCCCAAAACCGAATCTTTCCTCCCTGCTAGCTAGGAACAAAGCCTATCCGGCTCCCTAGCTCCAGGATTCCGTGAGGATTCCTGCCCCCCGAGCCCAAAACTCCCAGCAACCAATGCTCCCCTATAACACTCCAACCAAGTCCTCCAGCCTCAACCAGAAAATGTAGTTTTCCCATACAATCTCCCCTCCTCTCGAAAATTCTCCCTGCCCCTAAAATCCCAGGTCCCGCTCTCAAATGTCTTTGCCCCCTCATATCCCCTCGTCCATTCACCGCCTCTCCATTCAATGCCTTATTCCTCCATTCAATGCCAACCATCTATCAATACGTTAAGTTTTCTATTAAATAAATTAAAATTTATTAAACTTTAATTCATTACCCAAACATTAAATGAGTTCATTAATTAATTAATTTATTAATTGATTAACATACATTAAATAATAAATAAATAATTTATTCATTCATTAATATTATTAATAAATAATCATTATTTAACTAATATACATTAGGATAGTTATTTATTTAATTAATTAAACTTAATAAATCTTAAGCAATTAATTAACTAGGGTTGTTACATACACCCACCCTTCAAGAAACTTCGTCTCGAAGTTAAAGTATTTTATGTTACAAGAGAAAAAAAACATGGTTCACACATTCATAACAAATAACCGACATTATTAGTAAGTAAGCCAAGAAAACTCATACATACTAGTGTAAATGTGCAAGAAATGCATGTGTAGCTAGTACATACAAGTCTCGTGCATGTACTAATAACAATAACTATCATCTCTATAGTAATTTCCATATGCATCCAATCCATTCAACAAGACTATTCATTTTATAAAAGACAATAAACCAATCAAATGTTCGTGAAATCCTTTAATTACAATTATCTAGCTCAACAATGTTATTTAGACAATTGTAGTTTAGTTACATAATTATGAATATTCATATATATCCATTTTCTTTTCTGAAGGAAAAACAATAAATTCCCCCATAAGACAAATCTCCATACACTCTCAACTATTTCTACTCATCCTTCCTCCTTAACTTACTTCCATCTTCCATTCATATCCTTCCTCTGCTGGACTATCTTGGAGCATCAACTATATTGACCTAACCCCAAATAGAACTCGTAAGCGGAAGTGTCACTATCTTGACCAAACTTCCCCAGTAGGCAAATGACAGTCATCATCACACGTCTAGGGGAGCATGAGCTAACACTATCCTCCCATGACTTTAGGTTTCGGAGGATACATGGTGGGAAATGCCTCCACCCCTCCTAATCATGACTAGGGTCCACACCCTACAATGGAATGTACAGTGGCATCGTGTTGCTGGGAGTTTTGTCATCATCTATTCAGTTTTGGGTAGTCTCACCACCTGAAATCCTGCACTGGTCCACATATCATAGCAGTGCATCCAAACCAATATAATTTCACAGACAAAGATTCATACCATATTGTTTCTCGGTTAGTGGTCACGACATCCACTTTCATTATCATTATCCCTTGTCTATTTCATAGCCCAATGACCTGCAGATTAGTCTGTAACAAAAACTCATACGCATCTATGCATTATTATCATGTAATTGCATACAACTAAAATCTCAATTTGGTATCCCCATACCAACAAATTTAACATCAAAGTTTTCAAGTTAGAAATAGATCTCATAATATCCCATAATTCAATTAACATTACCCATTCATAGAATTATCATTTACATAATAGATTGCATCATATCCAACATCATTCCAATAACATTTAAACTTTCATAGGATTCTCATTCACACAATATATCACATCATATCCATCATCATCAATAACAATTAAACATTCATAGAATTTACATTCACATAGTAGATCACATCATATCCATCATCGTCAATAACATTTAAACATTCATAAAATTTACATTCACATAATATATCGCATCATATCCATCATTATTCAAATACATTTAAACATTCATAAAGCTTCATACGTCTTAAAAGTTCAAGTGTATCATTTAATAGTTTCACTGTGAATAGAAAATAAAGGTGTTTAGGCCTCAAGTAACCCTAGTTGTCTAAGTCAAAAGGTGGTGTTACATACACCCCACCTTCGAGAAACATATTCTCGAGGTGGTCAAAAAAATGAGGGATAATCTCGTTGTAATGTCTCGACATCCTCCCAAGTAGCAGATCCTGGACTATACTTGTCCCACTGGACCTTAACTTGGTCTACCAGATGATTCTTGAGCTGTCGGACTCTATGGTCCAATATGCGTAACGATTCTACTGTGAGGGTTCCCGCGTCTGCTACCTGCAATTCCTTCCAATTTAGTTTATGTGATTCATCAATAACATAATGACGTAGAACAGATACATGAAAAACATTATGAGTTTTATGCAAGTGGGGTGACAGTACGAGACGATAGGCAACGGGTCCAATTTTCTCTTGGATTCTGAACGGTCCTATAAATCGAGGTGACAACTTTGTCCCCTTCTCGAATCGAATTGTACTCTTATTAGGCCTGATACGAATGAAAACCTGATCTCCCACTTTATAACTTCGATCAGTCCTGTGTGCATCCACATAACTTTTCTGTCTATCCCGTGCTTCCTTTAGTCTCTGCCTAATCTGAATCACTTGTTCCTCCATCTCTTGAATCAATTCTGGCCCAACTGTTACTCGGTCTTCTAATCTATCCCAACTCAACGACGTTCTGCATGGCCTTCCATACAGAGCTTCATACGGTGGCATTCCGATGGAGCTATGAAAACTGTTATTGTAGGCAAACTCTACCAAAGGTAGGTACTTCTCCCAATGGGTTTGATTATCCATGACATACATCCTTAGCATGTCTTCCATGACTTGATTTACTCTCTCAGTTTTCCCATCTGTTTCAGGATGATAAGTTGTGCTTAAGTTCAATTGAGTCCCCAACGCTGCCTGCAAACTTGTCCAAAACCTAGAAGTGAATCTGGAGTCCCTATCTGAAATGATCTTCTTAGGTATCCTGTGCAAATAGATGGCCTCACTTACAAACACACGTGCCACATCAATGACATCGTAAGTGTCTCTAATCGAAATAAAATGAGCACTCTTGGTTAACTTATCAACTATCACAAGAATAGCATTGTGCCTATGAAATGTGAGCGGCAACCCCACAAGAAAATCCATAGAGATGACTTCCCACTTAGACATAGGAACATCATGTGGTTGTAGGAGGTCTGTCAGGTGGTGGTGGTCGGCTTTCACTTGTTGACACTCTAGGCACTTGGCGACAAAATGGACTACATCGCGCTTCATGCCCACCTAGAAGAAGAGCTTCCTCATGCCTGCATACATCTTCTTCACACCCGGATGCGCACAATAAAGTGCTCTATAGGATTCCTTTAGTATGATGCTTCGAATATCCCCAACTTCGGGGATGTACATCCTTCCTTGATATCTTAATAGTCAGTCTGCTTCCAGACTATATCCTTCATACTTTGGAGCTAATTGCCTCCCACTCTAGAGGTTTGAAGTAACCTTTAAATACCAATTGTCTCCAAGGAGTTGCGTCAACACAAGTTCCCTTAGATTGATTTTTAAGGGTACCAAGGAGAAGACACGTGGTCTCTTACTCAAGGCATTCACGACCACATTCTCTTTTCCCTTGATATATGAAATACCAAAATCGTACTCACTCATAAACTCACTCCATCACCTTTGCCTAACATTCAGATCCCTTTGAGTGAAGAGATGTTTCAAACTTTGATAGTTCGTTTTGAGCTCAAAGTTTCGCCCCACAAGATAGTGCCTCCAAAGTTTAGGAGCTAGCATTACAGCTGCCAACTCTAAATCATGAGTAGCGTAAAGCTCTTCGTGTTTCTTCAACTTCCTTAATGCATAAGCCATCAATCCTCCATCCTGCATTAGCACAACCCCCAACCCTTGCTTCGAGGCATCCGTGCAGACTGTGAAGTCCTTTTCCATATCCGACACTCGTAGAATTGGTGCACTAGTTAGTAACCTCTTAAGTTCGATGAATGCACTATCACATTCTTCTGTCCATTCATACCTGACCCCCTTGTGCTGCAAAGTGGTGATGGGTTTCGCTATTTTAGAGAACCCTTCCACAAATCTCTAATAATAACCTGCTAGCCCCATGAAGCTTCTTACCTCATGGGCATTTTTTGACACTGGCCATTCATAATGGCCTTTACCTTTTCTGGGTCCACAAAGATTCCTTCATTGGAAATGATATGTCCTAAATAATGAATTTCTTTCTGGAAGAAGGAACACTTCGACACCTTCCCATACAATTTGTTCTCTCTAAGGTAGGACAACACCACTCGTAAGTGTTCCTCATGCTCTCTTTCGTTTTTGGAATAGATGAGGATGCCATCTAGAAAGACTTGTACAAAACGGTCTAAGTACTTCTGGAATACACCATTCATGAGGCTCATGAATACTGATGGC
>ML783662.1:666983-699341 GCA_009831015.1 Picea engelmannii
TTTGTCTTTGAGAGGGTGTATGTGTATGTGTGTACAAACACACACTTTCATAATATCCTTACACACACACACACACACGTTCATATCGTCACCCCACACCACCCATCCTACCAAGAGTGAGGATATGAATGTGTGTGTGTGTACATACACACACACACACTTGTATCATCATCCATTCAAAATTATGGGACAAGCTCACAACCAAATGTCCTCCTTCAAAACTTCCACCAATAATTGATTACACATTTGAAAAAAATAGATAAGGTTGATTGATAGTGGGGAATCTTCAATAGGTGAAGGTCATTGCATTGGGCCATCCTTTCATGATAGCGCATGCGCACACGCACACACACACACACCATCGACCCTCCTGGGGTTGAGGATGCGTGTGTGTGTACCCATACATACATTCATATCCTCACCCCCCATCACCCACCCTCCCAAGGCTAAATATATGAATGTGTGTGTACACACACACACACATTCATATACTCACCCATTCAACATTCCAAGCTAATCTCACAACCAAATGTCCTACAAAACTTCCATCAACCATCAATTACATATTTGGAATAATTAAATGGGGTTGAATAATAATGGAGAATATTCAAGAGGTCATCACATTGGGCCATCCTTTCATGAAAACACACACATACACACCCTCACCTGCCAATACCCACCCTCCAAAGGGTGAGGATATGTGTGTGCATGCACACACACACACACATCCTCACCCCCCACCACCCACCCACCCTCCCAAGGATGAAGATGTGTGTGTGCGTGTACATGTGCACACACACACACACACACATATCCTTAACCCCACCAACCATCTTCTCATGGGTGAGGATGACTACACACACACACACATCTTTAACCCCACCACCCATCCTCTTATGAGTGAGGATGACTACACACACAACCATCATCATCATCATCACCCCCACAACCCACCCTCTCGGAGATGAGGACATTAACAGGTGTGACTATAAGAAAAGAAAAAGAATATATATTGAGATTGATCACAATGTAAACTATTTGTAATTGATTACATTCTTATTATTCACATTTTTAATCATTCAACATTGTTACTATATTTCTATTCAACTTATTCCTCATGTAACTCTTGAAGTATACTTCTGAATAATTATCTCTATGTTCTCAACAAACTGAGTAAAATGAGTAAATTTAAAATTATTAGATTCATATTTGACATATACGTATACATAATTTTTATCATCTACAAATCATGTCACTATACTAAAATCCACTACAATGAGAACACCTTCTTGCAGAGGTTTTTATGGAATCTCCCCCCAAAATCGATCCCTTCTTTGTTTATAGCCAAGGTAGACAACCAAGGGTTTCTGCAGAGGTTTTTTTTATCGGTGTGCCTTTAAGGTCGATAAGCATCGGTTTGTACATAAGAATAAAGCACTGATGTGTTCATGTTCAAAATCACTGTCATAATTTATAATAAAAAATAACATTCACCAAATAAAGCGCACCGATGTCATTGAACACTATGCACTGGTGCGCCTCTCTGTCGTCAAGTACTCTGCGGTAGGTTAAATAAAAAAAATTCCAAACCGATTTTCATTGTTACAATGCATCCCATTATTCCAAAATCTCAAACAAGCACTAATGTTCACCCTCCTTCCAAATACACCCTGTTTCTGGTGCTCTACAATGACTTGGATAGACAAGAGAGTCTAGATAGAAGTTGTGTAGGACAGACAAGAGAGTCTAGATAGAGGTGGTAGATCATTTATGTAGTGTCATGGCTAGTCACAGAGTGGTACCCACACTCGTTAGAGACATATTATGGGTACAATATATATCTAGGATATGGAGGATTTTACCTCATGACATGACGTTGTTGATGCATCATATTGTTGGTGCCATCAACCTCATCGAGACGTTGAGGGGTGTTTCTCATGATCCCACTCCATCTAGCTCATCAACAGAACCATCCACATCCTTTACTCCACCACATAGTCCTTCCCCTCCTCCCGATTCGCCTCCACATGAGTCAATTCCACCATCTACCAATCCTCTTAATTCCCCTCCACATGTGTCTAAACCTGCATTCATGTATGATCCTTCTCCTCCTCTTCTTCCCATTTACATGTGTCTAAACCTGCATCCACGTCCAATCCTCCTCCTATTGTTGTTGTTTCTTCCCCTCCATGTGTGTTTGAACCTACATCCACATCTAATCCTCCTCCTCATGTTGTTGTTATTGTTGCTTCCCCTCCACATGTCTTTGAACTTGCATCCATGTCTCCTCCTCCTCCTCTTGCTTATCCTCCACATGCGTCACCATATTCCACTGATCCTCCTCCTCCTCCTCCTCCAATTTTGTCACCATCCATCGATCCTTGTCCTTCTCCTCCAGATGTGTCATCATCCACCGATCCCCCTCCTCCTTATCTTCCTCCACATGTCTCACAAAATTTTGATGCTTTGGAGATTATGTTCACATCGGTACTATTGCACATGTTTATGAGCTTGATAGAGAGACATTTGATAATACACTTTTGTCGACATTTATTTCTGACATAGTTGGTCTTGATAGAGGCTCTACCTCTAGTAGAAAAGACATTGATGCATCTATATTTGGTGGTGGACCTAGCTAGTAGTGGTATTGATTGACATGCATATTATTGATTGTTTTATATTTGACTTGAGATGTATATATGACATGCTTATTGCATATTTTGTTGAGATGTATGTTTGACATGTATATTCATATGTATATCGCTCAAGTATATTATGTTTTTCATATAATGTTGTGGTTTTTGTTGTTTGCTTTATAAAATGTATTATGAGTATGCTAATGATGAAAATTGTTAATGATTTCTCTATTTTTAAGTCAAATTTGAGATGCATCACTCATTTAAATTTATAGTTGTCATATAATATTTAACTTTACTTTTATGAAATCGTTTAATTTGGAATGTGATTACAAAAAGTTATAACCATTAACGCCATATAATGTTAATTGTTCTTCAAGGTGAATTGTTTGTTGTCCAACAAGATACAATATGTTGATTAAAAACGTTTAGAAACAAAAATACTTAAATATGACGAGTGAAATGATTGTGATTAAATATTTATGTCTTTTTCATATATTATAATAATAACATTATAACATATTTTTTCAGTAATAATAATGATGATGATGTAATAATAATGTTGTTTTTTAAATTTTTATTATTCAAATATTACAAGAGAAAGTTACAATATAATTGTTTACTAAAATTCCAATTATTGTATTTTATTAATATTTATTTTTTCCAAAAAAAATATTAATTTATATTTTCCAACTATTATAATATATGAAATTTATTCAATTAAATTTAAAATACTAAATATAGAGAATAATAACACATTTTGATGTATACATGTTCGATGAAATGGTTTCACGATTTTTTACTCTAATACAAACTTTATGAATCTTCTATTTAAAAACAATATCACCCAACATTTTATAATTAGTATTTTAAGAATTAGTAAAATTGACAAATGTTTCTACACTTTTATATAAGTATGGATCATTAAAATTTTCCTTAATTCTAACTATTTTTTTTTTGTAAATAGAAATATATATTACCTTGCCTTAGCAGAAAACTTGTGTGTTTGAATGTACATGATAACATGCCAATTGTTTTTCCACCGTAGTGGAAACCAGAACGCGTGGACATGACAATTGTTCATAGTTCCAAAATTTTAAGAAAAAACAAAAACTGTCGACATACAGACAAAGGGACTTGCTACTTTTTCTTCCACTAGAGTGGAAACCAGAACAGGCGGTGGAATGAGTGCCCTGACCACCTATCGAACCTGAACCAGAGACTATGGTATGGAAAAATTGCAAGAACTTAGCCATTAAACCGGAGAAAAAAACCTGTGAGAATGTTAGACATGGGGCGAGCCCGGGCGTCCATCTTGACGAAGTCTAAAGGCGAAGGGCTGGCAAAAAGTCGGGAAATGACTCTTCTCAAGCTCGGTTGACAGGGAATCATACAGGGAGTCCAGACATTTGTTGAAGAAGCTATGGCGGCGTTGCTTCTTAGCTAGGTCCCTTCTCATATCGAATATTAAGACCAGGTGGTCTTCCGTGAGTCTGTAGAAGTTTGGAGTTGGGTGACTATGGTCATATTGAGCCTAGTATTCATCCATGGTGGCAGTAGCAAAGTTATTTGCAATGACAAAGTCCATGACAGGGTCTTCGTCCATGGTGGTGGCTGAATTTTGTCCCGAGTGGTCCTCCGAAGGTGAGACTTCTTCTTCCACAATGCAGCCCATCGCAACTGAATCCTGAAAGGGAATAATAGTACAGGTGGAAGGTTGGTGATGTAGGGCGGTTGACGATAGGAAAGTAATAAATTCCTCCCAATTGGGAAAAAATTATTCTTCCACTGGGCATCTGCCATGGAGACCCTCTGTATTGGGGGGACGAGGCTCTGGTTGGGCCTATTCAAACCAATTCTGATGAGAGGAACCTAGATGGTCCTGACATGGTATGAGAGTTCAAGAGACATGTCTCGGGTTGTAGTGTATTCCATGGAGACCCTCTGTATTGGGAGGACGAGGATTTGGTGGAGCATGTGCAAACCAATTCTAACCAGAAGAACCCGGATGGTCCTCGTTTGGCATGAGAGCTCAAGAGGCAGGTCCTAGGTAGTTTTGTTTGCCGAACCAGCTATAGTAGGTTGGCCCTCGTCAGGGCTTGCCTCTTTCTCGTGGCATGGCTGAGTAGAGCACCGGGAAAATTGAAATCCTGACAGAGAAAGCTAAATCTTAGAGCAGAACTAGCGGAATGATGTTGTGCTTTGGGCCCAAGTTCCCAATATAGAACTTCCCACAGGGTGAAAAGACCAGGAGGACGGAGGAATTGATGGCTCTGGTATATCCATTAGTGCAGGTGTAATGTCCATAACTGAAATCGTACTGAAGCCGATGAGCCGAGCCTGGGCCTCCATTAAGTCCCAATGCACTAAACCTTGGCGCTCATGCAGACTAACCATCGTGACTAGACATGGGGGGAGGGTGGCGGTGAGGGGATTTAAATTCCCTCGTAATCGCCCCATCCATTGACACATGTGGCCCATGTGTCATCTCATCCAGGGCCTTAATTCTAACTATGCTCTAGAAAAATATTCTTTTATAATTTCCATGTCCTTCCTATATTGACACTTATTTCAAGGAGAATGTAAAAATAATGATTAGTATAAGTTCATGTGATTATAAAACTAAATGATGGAGTGGAATAAGTAAAGACCATGATAGTTTCACTAGTTAAGGTTGGGAAAGCCATCAAAGTTGGTAATGTCAACACCACAAGTGTGATTCCAGAACTCATAAATGTTTCACGAAATTATTTTGTTGGAATTGTCCTTGGAAGTTCCATCAAAGTAAGTATACATGTATTTGAATTTTTTTTTTCAAACAATAAAAATTTTGAGGTTTGAATATTTTTTAATATCTTCATTGTTTTGTTAAATAAAATATATCTCAATTAATGCTTAATAATTCAAATGTTAACATAAACATATGTTAATACAATACAACACAAATTTGCTATAATAAACAATAAATATGACAATAAAAATATATCAAAAACACATCTTATGGTTGTACTATTTAATGTATTTTCAATATGGTGGTTGTAAATGGTTGTTGACTTTTCATATCCAACATAATTATAAAATGAAAAAAAAAAACATAATTGGCCATTATAAATACCCACAATAAAATGACACATCCACAATATAAATGTCCAAAAAAATCATTTACAAATCATTCTTCGTTGCCATTACCCTAATTATCTTCCTTGCTTGGAATTATAACATTTTTAGAATTTGTTCTAAAAACTATGTTTAGATCTTTGATCATGACTCAGTACGAACAACCAATCCCCATCCAACACATTCGGGTAAAAAAACACTTGGTTGCAATGTTTTCGTTCCTTACTTTCATCCCATATTTTTTTAGTAACGATCGTCCTTTACATTTCTTCGGTCAAAGGTATCTCACCACTTGCAACAAAAAATAACACATTGAAACGATGATAATTCCACTTGCATGATCTCTTATATATTTCCGATGTAACCTAACTTCCCCTCTATTATGTTTTGATCACGGTGGCTAGCATTACTAGATTGGTTTAAATTGACCTCTGCTCTACAATCTTGTGTGATGTGTCCATCATTAACATACTTAGTGTGAAAATGATGTTCGTATGCCCACATACATGGGAACAAATACACCTATAAAAAAGAGAACAAAGGACGGTGTCATATGTCTAATAACTGAATCATTAATAAAAACATAATACATGTTACAATTCAAATGTGCAATATTATAAATAGATCGTGGTACTTAGAGAGGTTATTATAGAGTTGCTACAACTGATCCCTATGTTTAGTGCATCCAAATCTTTTCCACGTGGGTTATGAATGGACACCACATATTTCACTTGTATTTGGTCAACCACCAAACTGTTGGGACATATTTTTGGCATATTCTCTTTTAAATGATCAGGATAATACATGCTTCTACCATTCAACCATTTGAATGCTTTCTTGTCACTATCCCATTTCCTTCTTTTCTCTAAATACAATGCGACCCATGGTCACGTTGCCTCTGCATTGTAAAGAAATGTTTTTGATGACATCAATTTATAAATTCACTGATGTATACAAAAATTCAAAATGAATAACATGAGATCAAATATACATTATCAACTTAAAGAACAAATTTATTGATGGCATCAATTTCTAAATTGGATGGTGTATATAAGAATTCAAAACGAATAATGTTAATGTATACATGAATTCAAAACGAATAGCATGGGATGAAATATATATCATCAACTTCAATGTAAACAATTTCTCTGTACTAATTAGAGTGGATGGTAGTCGAAGGAAAGGACTGAGAAGAGACGAAAACCCTATATTTTGCATGTCTCCACTTCCTCCTCCTGTAGATGGAGCTGCTTCACCCTAAACTGTTGCATACCATCGAGCTAGAGTGTCTGATCTCTGGCGATGAACCTAGAGGGGGGGTACATCTCCCCCATATAGAAATGTGGTCGCAAACAACCGAAAGGGGAGAAGAGACAAGCGAACGACTTTTGAGCCACCACCCCACATGCGAGATCAACTCTTCACCAAGGAACGTGGTTTCAACAAAGAAATGGAAGTGGAATTGAGTACATCTCATCCAAAGGCATCTCATGGATGGGAACCAGGAAAATGCATTCCCCAATTGGATAAACCACCCAGGTATACTATCAACTTGACCAGGGTTGGGGAACACACCCAGTTTATGAAAGAGAATGCCCTAATAGGGAAATTTATGGGCCTCTGGCCATCAGAAAGGGACCTCATGTGATGGATCAAAGACTGGTGGAACCCCAAGGGAGACTATGAAGTTCAACTAAGTTCCAAGGGGTTGTTCATGATCATCCTGTACATCTTTGAGGACAAGGATCAAATATTTTACAATGGGTCATATTTATACAAATTTACAAGGCTATTCCTCAGGTTTTGGACGGATCGCTTTAATCCATAGAAAGAGGACTTCACCATGGCACCAGTCTGGATCTGACTATATTCCCAGCCCTAGAAAATTTGGCTGGAGGAAATACTCATGGGAATAGGGAATACCGTGGGAAGATATGTAAAATCCTCAGAGGCGAAAAAACAAAGGAAATACACTTCCTATTCCCACATATGTGTATACATAGATATCTCGAAGGCCTTACCAGGTGTTATCACTGAAATTTTGTCCGCAACATTGCACACAAATGGTTACAGAAATACATCAATGCCAAACAACTATTAGTTCACCTGCAACACCAAAATGCATTTCCAAAAGAAAAAAACTATACAATTGGGCAAAAATTGACATGTACAAACTCACTAAAGGAAGCGCGCACATAGTGCACGGGCCAAAGAAGCTCGTAGAGCGCATAATGCACCATATGCGCAACTGTGTATGAGAAAAGCTGCGCACTCCTGTCAATGATTCTTTTATGGTTCTTGTCATCCCCTCAACCACTTACGGACCAACTCCCAACTTGATTTTACCTTCATATCTAAGCTAAATCCGAATGGAGGGTTGGTCAAGGACCAAAGAGTGCCCTAAAGGGCCCCTTGTTCACACCAAGAACTAATTTAATATTTCCTTGAATAAATTCTATAAATGGAGGCCATGGGTGCACTAAGAAACCAAGATCTTCATAGTATTGTTATGTTGCCTCAATTATCCCTTGAGAATCCTCTTTTCTCCTAGGAGCATTCTAGCATCAGTCCAATAGGCCATTCCACTCACATCTTGAGGGAATAGGAATTAATTTTCTTCATCATTTTCCATTTTTCTTCCATTGCAAGAAGAGATCTCCATTAAAGAACTCAAGATCCCTCCCAAGGAGGAAGAGGGGACTCATAATTCTTCATTTCTCTATGGTGTTTTTCCAACTAATATAGTTATCCATTGGTGGCATAATCTTGGTCATTGGTTGATTGTTTATGGTTCTAGAAGTTTCTTATGCATTCTAGTTTTCTCTCCTTAGTTTTTTTTAGCTTGTTTAGTTGTTTATTTCATGTGCTTGGCTTGTTAACCCATGCACTAACCTCTGTCTTGTCTAGCAAGCCCAACTAGGCATGCAAGTGCCCTTGTTTTTCTCACCCAAGTGACGAAACAAACACAACAGATTGGTGACCATACTGGGGAGAGGTATCAATTTCCACCCTATTCGAGCTTAGATAACACTTATTTTTAAACCATTTGTCTTGCAGGTACCAAAACCGACCTAGCCTTACCTGTCAAAATCAAGATTTTGAGTTGGAGGAGGAGAATTTCACTCAATTCCCCCCGACATGTATCAGAACGTGCACGGGTATTCCAACCCATAGACGCGCACTCAGCGCACTATGCACCAAAAATGATTCTTTTCTCTGCGCACTATGTGCCCAATAAGATTATGTTCTCTACACATTCTACACATTGTGCGCTCACTGCACCTCTTTCTAAACTGTAACCTGCGCACATTTCCAGAGTTTCAAAATTGTAAGGATTTTTGTGATAATTTGAAGGACCGTAGCCTTCAATTTTTTTCTTTCATGCAAGTTGTAAATGCACTCCACTTAGAATCCTTTCCCATATGAAAGGTTAGCTACATAGACACTTAGGGGGTAAAAAAACCCATATATTCTCCTCTTTTTCTTTGGTTTCCACATGGATGGCTTGTTTGGTTTGTAAAATTTAAGTTGAGATTATTGTTATCACATATAAAAACACTTGCATCGGGACCATAAATCAACTTTGATCATTGAGTATGCTCTTATGTCACACCATAGAGCGATCTTGAGAATTAGAAAGGTGGTTAAGGGGACATTTCATCTCCCTTAAAAAAAAAATTAGGAGAGGAAAAATCCCCTTTTGGGCTCCTCTTAGTTTCTTTTTTGAAATCATCTTAAATTTGTAAGGGCCCATACATGCTCACATGTTGCAAACTTAGGATAGTTTCTTGAAATATTTTTCTTAGTTTACATCACTAGGGGAGTTTAAAGATCAAAGTAACGGGCCCATACATGCCCACATGCTTGCAATCTAGGATAGTTTTTCAAAGATTTCTTAGTGTAAACAACATTAGGGAGTTTAAAGGATTGGTAAGGACCCATATGTCCACATGCTAGTTCTTTAGGGATTTTAAAATTCCGCAATGTTGTACCAATGACACTTAGTAAGATAGGTAACAATTATTTGTAAGGACCACATGAAGTCCACATGTTGCAAATTCACACCTAACTTATTAAAATTTGGCAGTTTTTTTCACTTTATCACACGCAAAGTCACTCCTCACTCACATAATTTCCATCTTGAATTATGGAGGTTGAAGTAGGTTTTCCCCAAAGGAATTTTGAAATGTCCCACTATTTCTTGAAGAAATTATCCACACCCACTTATTTCAAATGAGATTGGTTCACACTCCCAATCTCTCAGCCCACCACATCTATAATTTTTCTAAAAACCCACTATGTTTTCCTCCACAGGAGGTGCCAAAAGATTTTTTTTAGTCTAGGTAGGATCTCGGGGGTAGGCATCCAAATAACCCCCCGTTATCTGGTTCTCACATTTTCAAACATTAGAAGTTGACAAATAGGGAACTTTAAAATCCTCCAAGTCAAGTGTTCCTACACCATAAGGCAGGGAGCTACCCGTGAAAGGTTGAAGGCCAAGGTCTGGTTGTTATGTGCGTCCCCCCTTGAGTCACCCAACTCTTGGAAGGGATCCAACCCATGACCCATTTCTGAGGCTGAAAATCTCAATTCTGCACTTTAATCGAGGTACCTAGTGACCAAATTTAGGACATCTACCCAGGTGGAAATTGTGGGCTGCAATTTCACCTTGATAAGATTTTGTGTGTCTATTGGTAAATATCGCCAACTCTTTTGGGATATGCAACCTCTACCCCTCATTATAACTGATTATTTCATCCTTCACTAGTTCCTCTTATGATGGCTTCAGACCCCACTGTTGACTACTCTTGGAAGGTCCAGTGCTATTTGAGAGGAAGGAAGATGCATCTTTTTAGAACACAATAATTTTCTTTATTTGTTCCCCCACATGGACAAAATCCACCTACCCACATGTATGCTTATTTCTATTTGATTTATGTATGATGCTCATTTGATTACATGAAATTGTGAGTTATATTGTGAAGGTCCAAATTATACAAGTTTCTTGTTCATTTATTGCTCTCGTCACCATTCACACACATTCACTTTGCTAGTCAAACATCATAGGGGACCCACAGAATCCCCATCTTTCTAGACACTTGCAGAATCTCCCTCCTATTCTAGGAGGAGTTCCTAGTCTTGACAACTCATCAGCTCAACCATATCGCACCCCTGTGAGCACCACTATTTTGGGATCAAATTTTCTTGGTTCCCATCCATCCACTAGCTCTCCTTCACAAGGAGGCAGGGGGAAAACTTCTTCTCAAGGGACAAGTACAACCCCACCAAATCCCCCTCAAGGGTCAGGTCCACTATCTACTCACACCATGGCTGGAACTAATCCTCCACCAACACCCCCCATGCCATACTTGGCATCTCTCAACATTCCTGATTTGAGTAAACTCACAAATGATCCTATTTTACATGACCCCACATGGCCCAATATGCCTACCAAGCTACCTTCATATATTCCAAAATTTGAAGGAAAACCGGGGGAAGATCCCGCCAACCATGTTATGACCTTCCACTTATGGTGCTCTTCAAAAAACATCATGGATGACTCCATCTGCTTAATTTTATTTCAACGAACACTCACTGGTCCATCATCCAAATGGTATGTGGATGAAAAATCAGGGTCCCATGTGACTTTTGAATCCTTGGCCAAAGCCTTTTTGGATTTTTTCCAACTACCAGTTCGTCATGACACTAGTTTAGAACCACTCTTCGAGTGAAAACAAACCTCAACTATGCATATTTCTGACCACATCCACGAATGGAATTGGCGATGTAGTTTATGTAAAGAAGAAACCACCAAAGAACAACGTCTCGACTGGTTTCTAAAATCACTCATCTCTATACTTGCCAAATATGTGGCATCCACCTTCCCCCAATCCGAAGAGGAAGCCATCAGCAAGGATTAATAGTTCGACCTCATTTATGCTCAATCAAGTTACTTATACACAATACTACCTGATGCACCCAGACCCGTACCATTTGGCCAGGACAAACCTAGGATGTCTCACGCTGTAGATGGGTTGATTGGTAGCACGACATACCATAACCCGTACATCCAACCACCACCTATGTATAGTGCACCCCAATATCCACAACGATATGGAGGGTCATCTTATTACCCTCCGACCCCTTACCAAGAACCATATCCTGTTACTCCCCCTCCACCCATGAGTGGACCCTCCCCGACACCCATGATGTGCCCAACTTCTCAACCAAGTTAAGGTCCCCCTTCTACCTCAGTATATAACCTGGGCACTAGTGAAAGTGATTCACCTTCCTATGTGCCCTATATTTTTTTACCACAAAAAAATAAGTATTTCCCATTTCCTGGTCCTTCACAGCCAGTTGCTCCTCTACATGGACAACCACATGTCGACGTTAACTTTGTTCAACCCTCTCCCATTCAACAACTTCATACTTTTGAACAGTTGAATATGGAAAATCTGGCCCATCATTCGAATAATGAAAAGAAGAAAGGAAAAAAATGAAACAATAATAACCCAGGACCAGGGGGAAATAACCCCCAACAAAACCAACCTGCTGGGGGAAACCAGAATCAGGGTAACCAAAACCCCCAAGGGGACAATAAAAACAAACGCCAAGGGAGGAACAAAAACAACCTCTGGATGAACTTCCCTTGTGCTCTTTGCGGTGAGCATGGACACTACACTCACCATTTCCCCCAAATTACCGAATTCAAATGAATGAAAGAATCCATGAATGTGCTACGTCATCCAACGTCACCTGCTGCTCAACAGGCCCCACAATAGTATTTTCAACAACCACCCCTAGTTGTATTGCAAAACCCTATTCCACACCAAGGTGTGATGAATACCCAACATGAGTTACATCCTTCCCCACCACAAATGGGACAATATCAAAACCTAGGGCCCATCTACCTTGGAAATCTGGCAGATTGCAATATCCTCCTCACTAGAAAAGAAGAAATTCTTCTTCAAACGCATGGTCGTCAATACAGTGCATCCCCTGAATCTACTCCCACCACTTCAAAAGCAACTCCAGCTACCTCCGGACAATCTTTTATGATTCCATGCCATAATACCGAACCTACCATTCATATCCCTCGCATTCCGTTACGATGGAATGTCAATAACCCTCAGGCTAGGGAAACACACAATTACAGTCTGGTCGACGACTTGGTGTAGTCTCTTGTAGCCATTTATGTATTGGAGGTCCTCCAAACCTATCCAAATCAATGAAAATCCTTACTTTTCGCCTCAGGGGAAGTCAACCTAGCTGATACTAGACTCATCACATTTGATCTAGATAGCAGAGAACCTCGTCTCCCCACTTTGGTAGCTTTCCAGATACTAGTCAAGATTTAGAACATCACGGTTCATCGGTGTATCATTGATGAAGGTGCATCCACATGAATCATGTCCAAAACTTTATTGCAGAAAATTGTCTCCCTTGAGCTAGTACCATCCACCATCACATTAAGAGCCTATGATGGTTGACCATCCTCTCCTGAAGGGATCTTTCAAAATGTCCCCATCGAACTTGGGGGAAAAACCATCCTCATCGACATTGAGGTTATTGACACCCTGCTCTATACAATATATTGTTTGGACATAGCTACATGTACACTATGAAGGCAATGGCCTCTTCTTTGTTTCGAACGATGATGTTCCCCCACAATGGGAAAATCGTCACCATCGACCAAATTACACATTATGAGCCTAACCATTCAGCCAACATCGATAACATAATGCCTCTTGTTTGCACTAGTTCTGATGCTTATTCACTCATTGACATGGCCCCCAGAGTTTTCAAGGACCTATCCTTGCTGAGGGCATACCATGGAGCACCACCTCTTATACACCCTTCAACACAAGTGTGTGTCATATCTTCTAATGGAACTGACACCAGAGATACCATTCCTCCCACTGAGGCCTCTCCACACCTTGACATCCCACCAGTTGAAGAAATTTTACCTCATGGATTCCCTGAGAACCCTACTACACCACTTATCCCTGATTTCCCCCTCCCCCAGGGGAAAATCCCAATTTGGGAGACAATCCCCCAAGCCATCACTCAAATTCCCTTCTTCTACCCCCCACCGGGAGTACAATCCTTTTAGGTAGCCGCAACGCTTACCCTTCCCAACATGGTGCTCACCATCCTTGTATGGTATCTACACCCACCTGTGATGGTTCCTCAACCATCTCTCCCTCCTCAGTCCGAGGGAATCCAGATGCATATTCCAGTACTAACTCTGGCCACACCACCCTCACCCTAAATCACGAGCACCACTGCCACGACTTGGGGAAGAAAAAAGAATAAAGATCCCACAAATCCACTTCCTCCTCGAGTTAAACCTCTTTGCACACTATGTGAAAGAGAGGGAAACCCCACTAATAAATGTCTTTCTCTTCTTGAGTTAAATAATATGATCTAACTCCCTCGATCAACCTCATCGCTCACCGCCTCACCAAGCATGACTCGTACTATGACCACATCACCCACTACAGGCATTAAAGGGCTATGAACCAAATTTTCTTGCGCCATATGTTTAGAATATGGCCACTATACTCATAATTTCCCAACTCAACCTCAGTTTCGTCAGACGTTAACAACAATATGCCAAACCTTTCAGCAAGAGCCCCCTCCACCACCACTTTTGGGTACCCACGTCACTGACATTCATTATGTCTCTACCTCAGTCCCTGAATGAATAAGATGCCCTTGTGCTCTCTATGAATCACTTGCTCACTTCACATACCGGTGTCCTTTGATTGTGGCATACCGAGGTCATCATTCAACCCCTATTCAACCACATCCAACCACCTTACCATTAGTCTTGCCTGTTCTATATACGACCAACATCACCTCCCCTGAACTTGAGGCACTTCCCATCCCTCCATGGTTCATAGATAGACTGTCTAAGGATATTCCCCCAAATCCTCCCAATTCTCTGGTTCATTTTCCCCAAGAAATATTACCCCCTATTGCAGTCTATCACCCATAGTGTCTGGACATTTGGTTTATGTAAAGCGAGCCATCACACCTAGTTTGCGACATCCCCTCTACATATTCACCACTTGAGGACAATCAGACTGTGACAGTCACCCATGTTACCTCCCCGAATCCCCTATATTCTCTCATTTTCTACTGCGACAAAGATATCCTCGAGGAACTCACTACCCCCAATTTCCCATGGAATGCACTCCATTACCGAGCACTTTTTCTCTCACAGGAAGCCTTTGAACCTTTTAGCCAATCCTCCATATGTGAAATAAAAAACAAGGATTTTATTCCTCGAGGGTAGATATACTGGTTCAACAACCCTATCCTTGCCCCAAATGCTTTTGAAGAAGGCAACATGGCCAATATTTCCCCCACCATCAAAATCGACATTTCCATCAAACCGAGAATCATAAAAGAAATCACCATTGGTGTTGCATGCTCTCCTGAGGAAGTCACAGCTTACAAAGCTCTCTTTCAGGAATACCAAGATATTTTTTCCTGGTTATATACGAAGATGCCCGACCTCGATCCTTCTATAGTCGAAAATCGCATCGACACATGGCCAAATGTCGCCCCAGTCTGTCAAAAGAAGCGTCCACTTCACCCATCCAAAGTTGCGGCTATCAAAGATGAAATTGACAAGTTATGCACCGTAGGTTTCATCTATCCTATTGCGTATACCTCATGCGTTTCCAACCCCATCCCCTTTAATAGAAAACAAGGCACTATTCGTGTTTGCACCGACTTTCGCGATCTCAACCATGCTTGTCCCAAAGAAAATTTCCCAACCCCTTTCATCGACCAAATTATCGATGAATGTGCTGGCCATGAGGCCTTGTCCTTCATGGATGGGTTCTCCGGCTACAATCAAATCCAAATCCATCCAACATATTAGTATAAAACTGCTTCTACTACCCCATGGGGTACTTTTGCTTACCGTGTCATGCCTTTTGGACAAAAAAACGTAGGTGATACGTTTCAAAGGGCCATGACTTATGTTTCACATGATCTTGCTTGCATCATTCTCACTTACCTCGACAACCTTTAGCCACGAGATTAGGGTCATGCTATCTACATAGTCACATTCCCCGGGTCACCATCTGCACTCACCCTCGGGGGAGCATTTTTCTCACATCACGTCTAGGTACGCATGCTCATGTTCAAAATTATCAAATAGATGTTATATGTCCTTTATCATCAGATATTTTTCACGTCGATTATTCCGTTTTAATCTGTGCAGGTACTTGGTGATCACAACCAACACATTCTCTTCAGGTATATGTTCGACATTGGCATGTAACCATTCCCTCTGAATACCAATTGCATCTCCTAGTCACACCCTCCGACGTTCACCTTTAGGGTCCCTACATCTGGCTATGTAGTACTGTCACCCTCTACTACATTTTGGTACTGTCACCCGGTAGCACTCTCCCCCACATGAGTTGTCACATTCATAGTTCCCCTTGGTACTTTGACACTCATGCCGCTTTCACCCCCTAGGGATGGGAGTCCCGATAGTCTTACGCATTTATGAGAATAAGCCACATAATCCTTCTCATCATATTGTTAGCTTTCCCAAATGGAATCCCAAGTTATCTCATCTCGGTTCTATTTAAATACACCTCCGCAGTATCAGTAACCCTCCATTTCACCCACAATCAATTTTCCCATCTACAGATTTCCCTCCATTCATTTACCTCATACAGAAACCCACCCATGGGGCCCTAACCCTCCACCATTTCTCCACGCCACTTGAGCCCTCATAGGCCAAGCCATCTTGCACTGGGGCACCCATTTCTGTATCTATACACTCATCCCAAATTATTCTTTATTTATTTGGTAATTGTAAAAATCCTTTGTTTCCAACATTTACTTAGCTTTTTTTCGTCACCCTTGATGAACTTCTATTTCCGGCAACACAACCCATGTCGCCCTTGGTTGGGGCATCCACTCTCCTTTTCTCATTTTGACATCATTCATAAACCCCGAGTATCCCAAAGTCCATGTAACTCTGATCTCTAAGTTTTTCCACTTTGTCAAGCCTCTGGCACAATTTAACTCCATATCTAGTCATCCTCCTGACACTAGATACAATTTTACGGTTGCTTCCAATCATCCTTCAAACGTACCCCCAACCAAGGAAAATCTTGAGTCTCATCGATTCTTGACTTTTTCCATGTTCCCTATTAGTCCCTGATCTTATCTCTGTCGATTTCATGAATCCCTTTACTTCTTGGAGTCGTGTCTCCCTTTTTTTCGACATCAACACAGTTTCTAGAAGGGAGACAATATCTTGACTCTCATTACCTTTACAATGAGGAGTCTCAGATGACACAGAGAGAACCATCATTTCTCTCTGATTCCGTTGACCCCCATAACATTCGACTTCAACAAAATCTCATGTTATGGTGGGTCTTACTATGTGACTATTGTATCTATTTTATACCATCTGAAGACCTATGAATTTGTTAGGCCATCAATGCCTATGAGTCATCAACACTTCTTACAAGCGTCCTTGCCTCTTTTCAGAGTATGTTCACCATTAGAATTGTCATCTGCCATTATCAAACCACCTCGGAGGGCATTGCAGTTATCTACATTAGCATACAACTTCAGTTACTATCTTACATTTTGAGTTACATGACACGAGAATGGGACATGCTTGCCTTGTTTGTATACATATTTTATTTTTTCTCCTTAGAGAAAGATTTGGGTCCCACATTTTCCCCTCTCCCTTCGACGGATCGCTCTTGCATTTCCTCTCAACACTCTTCATTACAATGACACTCTCAGGAGAAGAAACATTTATTTATTTCGGCTATACGTATGCTCCTAAACTCACACATCAGGGGGCATCTGGTATCACTAAAATTTCATCCTCAACATTGCACACAAATGGTTACAAAAATACAACAATACCAAACAACTATTAGTTCACCTGCAACACCAAAATGCATTTCCAAAATACAAAAACTATACAATTGGGAAAAAAATGACATGTGAAAACCCACTAAAGGAAGTGCGTGCACAATGCACAGGCCAAATAATCCCATAGAGCGCATGATGTGCCATATGTGCGCCTGTGTATGAGAAAATCCGTGCACTCCTGTGAACAACACATTTATGGTTCTTGTCGGCCCCTCAACCACTTATGGATAGCTCCCAACTTGATTTGAACTTCAGATCTGAGCTAAGTACGAATGGGGGGCTGGTCAAGTACCAAAGGGTGCCCTAAAGGGCCCCTTGTTCACAACAACAACTAGTTGAATATTTCCTTGAATAAATGCTATAAATGGAGGCCATGGGTGCACTAAGAAACCAAGATCTTCATAGTATTGTTATGCTTCCTCAATTCTCCCTTGAGAATCCTCTTTTCTCCTAGGAGCATTCTAGCATCAGTCCAATAGGAAATTCCACTCACCTTTTGAGGGAATAGGCATTGATTTTCTTCATCATTTGCCATTTTTCTTCCATTTTAAGAAGAGCTCTCCATTAGGGAACTCAAGATCCCTCCCAAGGAGGAAGAGGGGACTCATAAGTCCTCATTTCTCTATGGTGTTTTTCCAACTAATATAGTTATCCATTGGTGGCATAATCTTGGTCATTGGTTGATTGTTTATGGTTCTAAAAGTTTCTTATGAATTCTAGTTTTATTTCCTTAGTTGTTTTTAGTTTGTTTAGTTTTTTATTTCATGTGCTTGGCTTGTTTAACCCATGCACTAACCTATGTCTTGTCTAGCAGGCCCAAGTAGGCATGCAAGTGCCCTTGTTTTTCTCACCCAAGTGACAAAACAAACACAACACCAGGTTCAATGACCTTAGAGTACCAAGATGAGGACTAGAACCAAACCATGGATTATGAGCACATTCCCTTCTGTTGCAGAAAATGTCATGATCATGGTCACATTTTTCGTGACTATGCTTTAAATGCTCAAAACTCAAAAGCATGGCACATAAAGAAAAAGGATGGCTACACCATGGTCACAGGAAGGAAAACCCCCCCCCCCAGAAATCCAAATCAAGAAATCAACTAGAAAATCCCCATCAACAAATATTTTGATATCCTAAATCAACTCCCAATGGAAGAGGAAGTGGAAAATCCACACAAGAAGTGAAATCAGGACAAGGACAAAGGAAAATCCAAGAAACAACCGAAACCAACCAAGGGACAAAACCATAAAACAGATCCCATAGCTTAGAAGAATGGTCATAAGCCATAGGATGGAGGGGACACCCTCATGCAGTTAGATGACTAGGATCTAACAGACATAGACCTGGAGAAAATGGAGGAATCCTTCAATAAAACAGAGATGCAAACCATTCCAATAGAACAACTCATAAAAGTGCATAAATTATTCATCGATTCCAAGATAAGGGCCACTTCATGACTAGGAATATCCCCAGACCCATTTCCTGAGCCGAGGTGTACCCCCTGTGAAAGAAAACACCGAGGCCTCAAATCAGCACACCAACTCATCAAAGAGGTAGGAAACTACATGATAAATTCAGTACAGATCCACTGCCTCGTGAAAGGGTACTTCTATCCACCACCCAACTCATCATGATGAAGATCATCACCTAGAATATTAGAGAGATTAATGGAAGGTCCAAACAAAGGACCCTTTGAGACAATATTCATGTAGAGAATCCAGACATTCTCCTCTTATAGGAAACAAAATTCACTAGGGAAGCCGCTAAGGACATTTTTCAGTGATGTTGGAAGAATTGTAACTCCATTCACATAGATTCAAATGGTGCTGCAGGGGGCTTATCCATTTTATAGAAATTTTCCACAGTCATTATAAATCAACCTTTTTCCATGGTTGGTACAGTCACAGTCCACTTCATGGCCCTAGGATCAAACAAAGATGGAATGATTACAATTGCAAATGGACCACAAAGTGCCCAAGACAAAGACCTTTCCCTACACATGATATCTATAGAAAGTTCGTTGCTAGGATCAACGCACTGGATAATAAGGGGAGATTTCAACATCATTCTCATGTTGGAGGAAAAGATTGGAGGCACAAAGCAACTAGATCAGTAAAGTGGTAAGTTCAGAGCACTAATAGACCAACTAAAGTTGATAAACATATAAACTAGAAATATAATTTTCACTTGGTCCAATCGAAGGTCTGGCCCCCAACATGTTGCAAGTAGATTAGATCGCTTCCTCATATCTAAATCATTACTGATGGATAATATGGTGTTAGAAGCTAACATCCTCCCAAAATCTGGTTCAGATCACTGGCCAGTCTCTCTCTGGTTAGACACAGGAGCTACACCCAAGCTCAAGCCCTTCAGATTCGAAAAGTTTTGGCTCACCCTCCCATATTTTCAAGAACTCTCCACAACATGGTGGAGGTAGGAAGAAATAGATCACGACACATGCATGTATAAATTCTAGAAAAGACTAAAAAACTTCAAATGGCATCTAAAGAGCTGGAATGAAAATGTGTTTGGTAATATCTTCTAGAAAAAGAAGGAAATCGAGTAGTTCCTAGAGAACCTACAGCATGAATTTATTTTGCAGGGAAGGATAAAAAAGTCGGAAAAGGAGGAAGAAAAGTTACAGGAAGATCTAGAGGAGTGCCAGAAGAAAGAAGGGATACTTTGGAGAAATAAATATATAGTACAATGGCTTAATGAGGGTGAAAAGAACACCAAGTTCTTCCACCACTCCATGGTGCATAGGCGATATATCAACAAAATTACTCAACTAGAAGACAACCAGGGTAAGCCCATTCTGGATCACAAAAGCATAGAAGTTGAGCTGATGAACTACTACAAAGACCTCCTCACATAACCTATAATGGATATCATTCCAACCATACACAAGATTACCTGGCTTATCCGCCCCCCCTGATTACAAAGAAACAAAATGAAACATGGATGAGGGAAATCACATAAGAGGAAGTTGATCAAGAAGTTAAAGAGATGCCACTAGGTAAGGCCTCGGTGTTGGATGGATTTAAAAGAAACATTTTTCACTATTGTTGGTCGTTGATCAAGGAAGAATTCTGGAAAGTAATAGAGGAATCCAGAACATATGGACAAGTCCTCTCAACTTTCAATTCCACTTTCCTTACTTCAATCCTAAAGGAATAATTGGTAACCCATTCAAAGCAGTTTCAGCCCATAGCCCTCTGCAATGTGATCTATAAAATTTTCACGAAGGTAATAGCTCTACGACTCAAATTGGTCTTTCCCTTCATCATATCCAAGGATCAATAAGGAGATGTGGAGGAACGCCAAATAATGGATAGTGTCATCTTGGCACATGAGGTTATACACTCACTCAAGTCAACTCATACCCTAGGTATGCTCATCAAACTTGACCTCTCTAAAGCCTTTGGAAGAATAAGATGGCAATATGCGTGCTCCTTCCTCGAAGCCTTTTTTTTTTTGACACCACATGTATATCTTGGATCATGCATCTCACTTCTTCATCCTTCTTCTCCATTCTAGTTAACAGAGTGCCCTCCCAACCCTTTTCCCCCACCATAGGCATTCGTCAGGGGGACCCGCTTTCCCCTTTCATTTTTTTCATAATGGATGAAGGCCTTGGTCGATATATTAATGCCTCAGTTGAGGATGGCTCCCTCAAATTCCTACCTCTTCAGAATCTCCAACCGACTCCCTCTCACAGTCAATTTGTGGATGATACCTTGTTGATGAATACCCCCACTGCCCAAGAGGATAACAAGCTCAAGACCATTCTCACAGACTTTGCAGAAGATTCAGGAACCTCCCTAAATCTATACAATTCACAACTTTACTTCTTTAATACGTCGATGGAAATCCAAACAAACATCTCCACACTTCTCACAGTATCCTCTTCATGTAGGAAACCACTCGCAACATCTCTTTGGATAGCCTCTTGGTATCAATCTCTAACCATTTAAAAAACTGGACCTTCCTCTCTCTCATCCTTGTAGCTCGACTAGTCCTTTTAAATTCGGTGCTTCAAGCCCTATCAAAATACCTCTTTATTGCCTTGGCAACACCTCTTTATTGCCTTGGCAACACCTCAGTCAGTTATCAGAGCCATCTGAAACCTTCGAAAAAACTTTCTCTGGCATGGACACCATCCGTAAAAGAAGTGGGATATAGTAGGATAGGATAAAATCTACCAGCCTAAATCAATTGGTGGAATGGGTCTTAGGGACCTAGGAAATATTAATCACATAATTGGGGAGACATTTGGTGGCGCTGACTCAAACACCCCACAGAGCTATGGGAAAAAATTTGTAAACTAAAATATTCACCTACCACTAGCGATGACCTCCTCATCAGACTCAATGATTTGATTCAGGTATCCAACATATGGAACACAACTTGGGGCAATCGACCTCTTATACAAAAACATGCTTTTTGGGAGATATGAAATGGAGAGAAGTCCTTATTCTGGAAAGAATCCTGGAAGAAATTACCACCACTGCACTCAATAGAAGAGCTAAGCCCCCTTTACCAACAAATGAAATTAAGGGACACACTACATGTATAGTATCTTTGGAAGGAAAACTTGTTGCAACAACCCTGACATGTATGGAATACCTTACTGCATGAACTAAGAATACAGGAAGAAACCAATACACAACCCTGGAGGGATTGTGCACTACAGTGAAAGATCCACATTAGTGATGATCCATAGATCCTCAGGTGGGGACACTCGCCAACAGGTAACTTCTTGGTCAAAGAAGGATACCATCTCTAGGAAAATTACCACATCCAACCTAAAGAGCACATATGGGGTTAAATGTGGAACCCCAAATTCTGGTTGAAAGTCTCCCTTTTTCTCTGGCTAATTGTCCAAAACTGCATTCTCACTTCCGAAAACGAGGTTTTGTGGGACCTTCGGTATGCCTCCTCTACCAAAAATAGAAGGAAACAATGGAGAACATATTAAATCAATGTGCTCACAGTGATGCCATCTAGGACATGGAAGCGCAGATAATGTGTTGTTCTAACAGGAACAAAGCTAGCATTGTAAACACTATTGAAAATTGGGACTCCATTGCCTACCAAAACCCAATCTTAGATCACATCTGTAAACTTCTACCAGGATTTATAGTTTGGAAAATATGGAAAGAGAGAAATAAACAATTTTTTCACTCTACTTCCTCCCCTCCCCACTCTACTTGGGAAAAGATCCTCACCCTCATTCAGGAAACAATCAGAGCCGAGCCCTGGACACAAGATGATATGAATTGCAATCCATATGAAAGTCACATCTTATTTTCCTGGAAACTAAACCTCCATGGCTGTCCCCACTAGGTCCTCTCTCTTCCAGCTAAGATTTCCTGCATACCTCTCTCTTAGTCCCCTCCCCCTCTAGTATTTTTCAAATTAAATTTCGATGGCTCCTTGAAGGGCAATCTCGCGCCAGCTAGTTTTGGATTTGTTCTCCAAAACAGTGTGGAGAGAATTCTACACATCATAGCAGGTTACTTGGGACTCAACACAAACAATGCAACAAAAATTTCGAGCCTCCTTAAAGGAATCAAATTGGAAATCATTCACAACATCCATCAACTCATAGTGGAAGGGGACTCCCATGTAACAATCCATCTTGTCACAAAAATCATACATGTCTCACACCCCTCAAAAGTTTCCCCAAGTTAGAGACTCCTGGGACTATTGGAGGACTTGCATTCCCTCCTTCAACCCAACCTCACCTTAATCCTCTCACATGTGAAAAGAGAAGAAAATAAGATAGCATATTTCCTAGCTAATGAGGGCATACACTCAAAGGAGGCGATGATTCAATTGGATGCTCGAATCTCCCCAGCCCCCCAATTGCTGATTAGATGTATGGATATAGTCCGAAGAGAGTGCCCCCCCCGGATGGGGTGCCACATAGCCTAGATTATGCACACAGTCCATATGCGGCCCAGGTTATTAATAAGGAATGCCTCCACCATTTTCTTCATTTCTTGGATGGAGGACAAACTTTAACGTGCTTTGGGGAAGGTTGGATAGCTCCCTCATGTAGGTTTAATGACACTCTCAATGCGCCATGGAGGAGGGGTGATGATAGGTACGGGAGAAGGTTGAGAGGTCACTTAAGCTTCTTGGGCACTCCTTCACTTCTACTAGGTTGTCTATGGATTGTTTCATTCCATTCCCTTTTCACATTTGTGCTCTGCTCTGCTCAATTTTCCATCTTTGTGCAATCTTCTCTTCAATTTTTTCTGGCCTTCCTTCTCTGCCATGCCTCGTGAGCAAGGGAAACCCAAGAGGGGTCCCTCTTGGTATTGTTATGCAGCAAGGAAGAGATGCCTCCATGAATTAGTGTAGGTTTACTTGACAACTTTGATTCAAAGGAATAAGGAGCTAAATATGCCTCCAATGGCATATGTGGAAGAGGAGATTCCGATGGAACCAATTATGGTTCCGCTAGACTCCCTCCTCTACACGGTCCCAGACCTCCATGATCGACCCAACACTAGTCTTCTTGCAATTGATACAATGAAAATCTTGGAGGGGGATACTTATATATTCCAAGAAGAAATACCCTAGGCAGACCGCCCGATTGAGCCTCCATCACTTACTTCAGACATGGGCCGAGATTCGAGTTCACCCTGCTTCCTGGCGCCATAACACCTGGAGCTCATATTTAAGATGAGGAGGGAAATGATGGAACAACTCAACATGAACACTCTTCTAAGTAGAAAAATTGACATGTTGTTCGAAGCCTTCTCAAGCATGCCAATTAAGCATAAATGCCCAACCTGTGCACAACCTTATGTCTTCACTCCTCATAGAGACACTCCTCATGAAGACACTTCGGATGGAAGGTTCCATTGTTCTAATAGTTCTTCTAATGTTTAAGGTTTATAAGCTCTCAACACTCCCTCTGCAAAACACAAGGATTTTTTTGTACTAATGCTTAGTTTTCCCGTCTTACACTCTGTCCATATTCTATGTTTATTCTTTTGTTGCATGTTTAGATAAATATGTCACAACACTCTACTGCCACTTGCTCTGGTTTCCAACTGTTTGGCGGAGCAAGTGGTGGCTTCTACTTTTAGCTAAAAGAACAAAAGGATGCCACCTGTTTTGGTTTCCACTAGTTTGATGGAACAGGTGGAAGGCCTATGATCCTGAACTGATATGTACAGTGACAACTGTTTTTTGAGGAAATATAACTTTTTTTTTTTATTTACAAGAAAAAGACAATTTCTTTGTACTAAATTGAAAAAATATAACTGACTTATTCTTTATCAAGTTCCTTTTTCCGTTCGTTTGGAGTACCTCCCCTTCCCTTTTTTCCTCATCTTGATTGTCATCCCAAACAACTTCCCCTATTGTGTCATCAATTTTCTTGATGTACTCACTGGAATAATAAAACGACTCATATACTATGTATCCCTCTGTCATAGAGCCCTATGGTTTTTCCATTTGTTGAACAATCCACTTCAATTTTTTCATGTATTTCTCTAATAAGAACATCCAATGACATGAGATCACCCAAGCTAATTCAACCTCATCAGGTAGGTGAATTAGAAGATCGAATTGCAAGTCCATAAAACTCATGGGTAGTTCATTCTCAAACATACAAACAATCTCATCTATCTCTGACGCCACCATGGAATGCTAATCATGTGAATCTCCCTTGATGTGATCCAATGTACAAATGCAAATAATTTTGATATGACACATCACAGGTCCTATGAGAAGTCATGGTTCACACAAACACACATGAAGAAAGGATAATGAGACTACAAAATAGACACACACATCATTAATTTCCATAAAACTATGAGTGCATAACATATTTATACCAACGTCAGTGTAGATGAAGAATCATGTATTCGACATACATACCCTTAGAAGGTTCAAATGATTATGTGATTTCAACCTTGAAAAATTCCATTCTATTGTGAAGCAATGTCCTAGTGTCGACCCATATAAAGAAGGTTCCTTCACACCAAATATAACATCCTTCGCCATGGAAAGATCATCTTTCTTCAAAATCCATGGGACATCACCTTCTTTAAAATACCAAGAGGGACTAGCTTCTCCTCTATTTTCTTTTCTTAGCCAATGTATCTTTTTAGTATTTGAAGCAATAATATCTCTCCCAATAGCCAATGTGTCACTTTTATTCCAAGATATGTGCCTCCATAAATAAGATGAAACATTTTTTAATATATGCATGGGATCTAGTAAGTGGCCAATATTAATATGCTCCCAATATGGAAGCTCATAAAATATAGATTTCCTTTTCATCTTAATAGGAATTTTCTCAACACAAGTGTCAAAAAATTTAGGATCATTGAACATAGGTTCCCAATTTGAATCAAAAAATTCTTCCATTTCCTTATCCTTCTTTGTGTCATATTCCCTAATCCAATCTGTTGGTGTCATTATTTCATGTCTTCGAGTTCTCTATGGTTTACCATTGAAAGAAAATGAAAATATTTTATAAGGGTGGTATTTTACGAGGAACACCCTAGAATAGTCGTATACCGACTTTTGTTGGTGGTTGGACCACTTAGTATTTATAGAAGTTCCACAACATTTACATCCATGATACCCTTTTGTTACAATACCTGTGATGTTATCATATACAAATCATGTTAGTGTCAAAAATATAGTTTCACCAAATGAAGTATGCCAAACTACATTATAGATATAAACAATATCAATGGATATACTTACCATAGAAATATCCTAGTCTTGGATAATCATGTGTGGTGTACATGCATATAACATACAATGTAAAAGACCTCTCCATTGGGATGGGTCTTTACAAATCATATACATGTATCCCTTCCCATAATTTCTTAAATTCATCGATCAATGGTTGAAGGTATAAATCCATTCTCTTCACTTGTCTTCTACCCGAGACTATAAGAGCCATCATAATATGTTCATTCTTCATGGAAAACTATGGGGGGGTATTTTTATTGATCACTATCACTGGAAAAACATAATAGTTGGTGTTTTAGAGGAAATATGGGTTAACTCCATCCATATATATGCTCATGTCATGTATCCTCTATATGCTTCATGACTATTGAATATGTTGGTATTTTCATAACTCATGGCTGATGCCAATACATGCTACCTCTCTCAACTCACAGGTTGGAAGGTCCACGTCGACACAAGATCTTTCCTTCTTCCACGGCCTGAAGAACTCTAAACGGATATTCTATTTCCCTATCGGGAAATCTACACCCACAACAACTCTCACGGGATCCCCTCTTTACACTTGGGAGATCGGACTTCGCGACTTCGCGAGGTCAGTGGTCGAGCATTGGACTCTCGAATTTCAAACTCCCGAATTAGTCAACACTGACCTTTCCCTTTACCCTTTCAGGATTTTCCCTATCGCGATTTCGGCATTCACAATGTTCGAGAAACCTGGTTCTCCGACTCCCGAATCCCAATATGCTGAAACTCCGATACATGCGTGAGTCTGACTTTTCAATGCCATCTCACTCCTGTCGGGATTTCAGAGTTCGCAATATCGTGAATCCTAATGCATATGTTTCGGGACTTCACTCCACGAAACTCTGAAATAACATGCCACTTGTCCACCTCGTTGACTTCTCCGTGGCCCCACACAAATCCACTTAGCTTTCGGGATATCGCGTATCGAAATATCGCGATTCCCGTTACAATATTTACGGGACTTCCACCCATGAAACCCCGATATACGTATCCAAGTGTAAATCCGATGGCCCTCGTGGCTCGGATCTACGGTCCTTCCCCTCCTAAGCTTTGAACCTTTAGAGCATACTTCGTCGTATCTCCCTAGCTCCTCGATGAGATCTAACGGTCCACGAAAACTCACGAATCCTCCTCAGAGAATACTAACCGTCCGTTCCTCCGATGATTTCTGCAAAATGAACCAAGTATTCCTCCGTGAAAACTTGTTTGCCTGCACGCAAACTTGCAACGCCTTCTTAAACACTTCACGCACAAGCTCTCTGTGCTTCTCTTGACGATTACTCGAAGGTCTTATCCCTCCTGAGTTTCTTTATGACTCTGAGCCTTAGAGAAGACTCTTGCACGCACTCCTTGTGGCAAACTTCAACCACTTCCAAGTGCTGAATTTCTTTTGACCCTGCGCACACCTGCAACAGCAGTCTCAAAATGCTTTGCTCAGATTCACAATTCTGAGACTTCACTTGGCTTGCACACTCCTTGCACAACTCTTGTGCCTGTCTGCACTTCTGAATGAACGAGAACAAAAGCTACCCTATCTGAAACCTTCTGTCAACGCACTCCTTGCGGACACTTCAACTGCACTCCTTGCAGGAACTCTTTCTCAGATAGAGAAACAATTGAAACTCATTTCTACTTCCTTTCAGACTTCAAACTCAAACATGAAATCATATACATAGCATATAAAGAAAATGTATAACAGGAAGTAAACATTCATGAGCATATCATTCAACATCAATACACAGAGAACAAACACAAAAACCATGAATTTGAATCAAACTCTTCTATTAATCCAAATGTCTGTACATGGGTGTTCTTACACAGCTCTCTGTTTCTCTTCTATGCTCTTCTTTAAAAATGATGCTTCTCCTTCCATTATGTTACAATACACAATGAGGGTGTCTATATCCCGTTTCCCTCTTGCGCTCAAAACTGTCTAATCTAGAATTGAATTCTATCTACTTGCATTAACTACTTTAAATGCCTTCTATCTACTAAGGACGAGTGCAAATCGCTCAAGGTCCGTTTACAATTTACAAGTGCGCCTCATCTTAATGACTTCATTTAATATTGCGCATCAACTTCAAGGTGATTTCAAAATTTGTGTTGTCTTGTCCAACTGTCTTTTGGCTTCCGCGCTGGCTCGCTTGACGTTGGCAATGCTCCTGCATCAATGGCTCACTTCTATGTGAGGCATGACACCCCTGCAACATGGCTAATTGTTTGTAATGAAAGAAACTTTGAATACTTAAAATTATAGGCATTTGTCTCAATATTTTATGATAAGGACCATGTGCCTTACCCCTTTTGTTTTAATTTATGGTACCCATCATGCCCACATTTCAGGCATATCTCTTTTTTTGAATATTTATTTTTGTATAGAATAAAATCATTTAGACATGCATGGTATGATATGTACTCAATACCCAACATTTTCAGAATTTTCTTTGCCTCCACATAGCTATAGAGCAATAAACTATCACTTGGAACTACCTTATATTTGAGTAACCTGCAATTGGTGGGAAATAGAAATGTACATTGCCATTAAGAATGAATAAAATAAACCCTTTTCTTCCTTCATTGCGTGACAAGACTCCCTAAAAATTTAGGGAACTTAATTGTTAGTTACCTCAAAAGTGTTGAGAAACACATGTCTAACATACATACATTGCTTTCAAGTTGCACAGTAACATTGTTGTCCCTAGCTAGATAGACCATGAAAACCCCTATACTTGACCAAATGGAGGGACAGTGGAACAAATTTCAGGATTTTGAAGAAGGTATCTATGATGTCAGCGTCATCCCCTAGTTCATTTTGCTGGAATGCATCTAACAACATTCCCTCCATGCTTGGGTATCCCACAATAAATCACCCATACCAACCTCTATATCATTTCCTTCATCCCCAACATGTGAATAACTAGTGTTACTATCAAGGTTTTGAATTGGTTACTCACGATGTAGAGGGAATGGAATAGGTGGTTGTTTCAACCATTCTCGGTATGCTTTCTCTCCAAGTTGTTTTTGTTTAGAATAAATCTCGTCGCGAATTGATATTGTAGTGGCGTGTAAAGGTAAATGGTGGACATGTTGCTCATCATCGAAATCTTGATTGTAAAAATATTGAACATTACATTGATAATATTAATAACACAATGCATTGAATATGCTCAAACATTATACCAAACACTTATTAGAAGCATGGACATTTTTTCCGAATAATAAATATGAAGCCAACCACTTTATAAAACAATGTTGAATTAAGAAATACATTTACATTAGTTCCATTTAATATCCAAAAACACAATTACTCAATCATCTTTTTCTTACATCCTACGGGCTTGTTTACATAAAAGAGATCCAATTCACGGTGTAATACCATTGACCCAGGTTGGTTTCTAGAATATGGCATGTTAGGATTGCCAGGGTAAAACAACTATCCATTTTCATCAAACATCTGCTTGCAACATCTTTTCCTGGTAAGAGCTTGCAGAATTTTGGGAGTATGGGAATATCTTGAGCATCTGAACTCGATCCCGAATCTTGATCCCGCAAAATTCAATGAACAATTATTCAACTGCACCTGCATACATAACATAAATTCAATGAGATAAATTAATTATCAATACAATTTAAACGTGATGCAATCGACACGAGATAACTTGAAGTACTTCCAAAGATACAAAATGAACTAGAATCTAAAGAATTGGCCATTTGATATTTCAGTTCCTTTTTTCCTACATTTGAGCCAAAACCATCATCTTGGGAAGAAAAAAAAAATCTAACTTCAAAAATAATTTCGAATAACTTTTATAACTTGACAGTGCACTTCATCATATAAAGATGCATTGGTGCATTTAATTGAGAGAAGCACCGAAGATTGAACTTTATTATTGCCTCCATAAAGGAAAACCTCCACAAAATTTAAATGTGTATGTTTGCATTTTCATTTTTCAAATTTAACTATTTGGGTAAAATCATGAATCTGGGTAACACTTTTGTGAGAATTGGGTCGCGAAAATGTCTAATGGAATGTTTTCGGTCGAACTCTTGAATTTTTTGGCTGAAATAGTTTTCGGTCGAACTATTTTTTCTGCCAAAAGTTAAATCTAATGACACTGTTGAAAATATACCACAAATTTTAAATATAACAACAAATTTCCATTAAAACTAACTTTCAGCTGAAAAATACTATCTTTCAGCCAAACTAATAGTTCGGTCGAAAACCTGTAATTGTGGCACTTTTCAGAAAAGTATGTGTTGACTACAACTTAATCGAACTTGGAGAGGAGAGGACGCCTTAAAATACTGTGAGTCTAGTTTCAGAACTAGTACCAACATTTTCATAATTGAATCTACTTTCTTTTGATACAATTTGTATTCAATTTAATTGTTTTTTAGTAAGTTTAGTTAATTTTATAAAAAAATGTTTGCATATTATTTTTAGATGACATAATGATTCAGTAAAATGAAAAATCAATATCTGCAATAATACACAGTAAATAATTATGGAAATTTTATATTATGGAACCTTTAACTCTCCTCTTCAAAAGGGTACTTTTAGGTTTTGCTTTTAAATAAAAATTAATGAAAATAAATGGTGCCAATCTAAATGTGTTTAAAATTTGCTACTTTTTCAGATTGGTCAAATTAAAAAAATTGTAGTAATTATAATATTCATCCATTGTCTTCGAAACTATAGTCATACTTTAATAACATATATTTAGATTGTTGCAACATATTTCATTTTTCATAATCAAAAGTTTAAGAATGAGTAAATTGGTCTCAACAAGCATAACTCATTATCAATGCCTTAAATTTTAAGGAACATACTGTCAAACAATCACTAAAATGACATATCAAGTGTCCATAAAAAAATTTAAAAAAATGATCAATAGAAAGCTAACAAAATTCATGACAAGTTTTGTGTTTAATGTAAAGTGAAATTATAAATAAAAAAGTACTTATGTTTACCGAAAGTTGAAAAAATTCTGAAAATATATTTTATTTTCTCAAAAAACAAGGAAAATAGACACCCAGATTCATGATTTTACCATGTCTCACGGTGCGTTATTACTTACACAGTGCACTGATGCATTTCTAACTTTATAACACGCCAACTTAAATGAGTTTTAAAAATAACATGTTCTTACTATCAATACGTTGATATTTATTACGATAATAAATCAGTGCATTGTACATACACACCACATCGATGTGCTACTCATTGTATAACGCATCGAAAATGTAACTTAAAAAACAACAACACACACGTTTATCATCAATGCACCGAAATATACAATGAAAAAATGAGTGAGACTTTTAGTGTTTGTGTTTATAAAGGAAAAACATATTCATTCTTTTATTTCTTTTCCAAAATTTAGAAGGGAGATTCATGCAACAAAGATTTATCAACAAAGACTTTGGAGTGGGTGGATTTGTTTTGAAGAGACAAATTCGAGGGGGATTACTGTAGATCACATAGAAATATGCAGAGGAGAAATTTTAGGTATATGATTTCATTCTATTAATCATATTAATCATTCTCCTATTTGATTAAAAAAATATTCAGTGCATTCTGACACAAAAAAATGGGTTTCATACTTACCTTCAGTATTGGAAACCCTAATTTCCTCATTGTTTTTTTTTTTCTCTTTCTATATTTCACAAGGAGATTTTTTTTAAGAATATTTTTTATAAGGTTTGTTTATTTATATATGGGTGTTTCCTATATGTTGCAATGAAACTAATGTTACAGGTATGAAATAACTGAGAGGGGGGGGTGAATCAGTTATTGTAAATTATTAACAATTCCTCTCAATTTTATCTTCGAATCATTAATCTTAATGGCATCAAGTCTTTACTGTGAAAACCAGTGTTATAAACATAAAGCATATAGCATAAAGAACAACAATCACACACA
>ML783662.1:705768-764898 GCA_009831015.1 Picea engelmannii
TTCAGCATCTACGTTTCAGCATGTTTCACTTTTGTGTTGCAGCATCTGTGTTCGCTTCCAACAGTCGTGTTTCAGCAACAACGTTTTAGCATTTGTGATTCAGCATTTGTGTTTCAGCACTTACGTTTCACTTTTGTGTTGCATCATCTGTGTTCGCATTTGTGTTGCAGCGTGTTTCAGCATCTGTGTTCACATTTGTGTTTGTGTTGCAGCATCTGTGTTCGTATTTGTGTTGCAGCGTGTTTCAACATCTGTGTTCACATTTGTGTTTGTGTTGCAGCATCTGTGTTCGCATTTGTGTTTGTGTTGCAGCATCTGTGTTCTGTGTTCGCATTTGTGTTTGTGTTGCAGCATCTGTTCTTCATAAACAATCGATTGCCATCAATGACAACCTTGATCATCTGCGTCATTCTTGCTGTAGCCATATTTCCAACAACTAATCTTTTCATTGGATCCCAAACCGTCCTGTTGTTGTCGGTTTTTTTGTTTGAAAAACACCTTTGCGGTGAGCGATGATCTCTATAGATAGCAAGAGCACCGGTGTGTATTTGTATTTCAACAACACCACTTAATTTAAATTAGAATTAATATTAATTTTTTTTTTTCGCATTCTATGGTGCACTTTTTACCTTGATAAGCACCGATGTACATTTTTCACAAAGCACATTGTTTAGTTTAAAATGGAAAAATAACTATTTTTAATATGGAAACTTCCATGTCTTAAATGTGTTCATGGGTAGATAGTGCGTAATAAACAATACTTAGGAAGTCATTCTTTTCTTAATTCATAAAGCACTAGTTGAATACAATAATTTGTAAAATGTTTTCAATTTCACAATGACATTGTTATATTGCACCAATACATATACACATGGTTGATGCACCGGTGCGTTTAAATATGGTTGATGCCTCAATGCGTATTAAGTTACGATACACATCGAGATATTATTTTAAAAAAAATTAAGTAATTTTTATATATGATGATTCCTAGTTTTTTTTTCTAGAGATATTTTGAAAATTCCAAGGGACAAACAAGGGGAAAACCAAGACATGTTAGTAGGGATGTCCAAAAAAATGTAGAAGAAGATGGTAAAAGAAATGAACATAACTGTGTCGCAAGAGGAGCCATCCCAACTACAATGTGCATTAGAGGTATGTAATCATTTATTTATTCTTTTTTGTACATCGAATTTAATTATCATGTGGAATACTAATTTTCAATTGTTTTGTTGCGGAAAAAAAATAGAATCCATTCAACACGTAAGATAGGACAACGGGGAATAAAAGGGTTGATCACAAACTTTGTGAATATATATGTTTTCAACCTTTCTTAAGATTCATGTTTGTTGTGATCTTTGTATTTAAATAATTAGTTTACACTTGTCCATGGATGTCTTCTAGTAGGTGCTAACATAGAAAGATGATCCAACCCATGAATTGATAAACATTAGGTTAAGTATAGGTTGTGAGTATATGTCGAAGTATGAAAATTTAATTGAACAAAAAATCATAAAAGCTTTATATTAATTATATCGACCATGCTTTGTTAGGTTGCATTAAACATGTAGGAAATAAAGTATGGAATGCAACCAATAGATGAGATTTTGAGAGAATGCATGAAGCATGTCTTCAAAATAATGTGTATTTTTTTATGAAATACTTGGTGCTAAGGTATGTTTTTTTATTTACACAATCATGTATATTATACCATATATATAAATGTATATATGCTTATTACAATTTATTTCTATGTTTGTAGATGGAAGATGAAGGGGCGGAACATAAAAAACAAACCGATCAAGAAAACATTATGTTAAAAAAAAAAAGTACAATATCTCCTCTGAATGATGAAGAAATGAGGGATGCACATAGCTTGAGTGATGACAACAATTCAAATAATGAATGGAAATTAATATAATTGATCGTTACTAAAAGTTGTATGTTTTGGAATATTTGTCTTTGAAAATCAGTGCTTTTATTTAATGTACTGGATGTATTGTCCCAATTGCATGAGGACATGTTACCAATAAGTGTAACGATTACATATTGGTTTCAAGATTGTCCATTTTTGTATGACAATGGATCTCTTATTCATATATAATAAAATGGGTTTCTTATTTCATTTCATTGTCGAATGCTATAAAATGTTGCGTTCTTGAATAATTAATATGTGGATAATTTACATTGTTAAAAATAACAAAGGTGTAATTCATTGGATAACACATTAATGAAATCATAATATCAAAATGTAATAAAAAAATTATGAAACAATATTATTATAAAAAAATATTTGATTTTGAAATGATTAATTGAAAATTTGTAAAAAAAATTTAATTACAATATATACATATCAGTGCATTGTATTCTTTTGAACTCACTAGAAAGTGCATGCCATAATATAGAAAGTGGTGCGTTTTGAGGATTCATACACACTGATGCACATAAATTATAATAATGCACTGGTATGAAGTATTGATAAAGTGCATTGTTTCGTAAATGATATAACATGCAATAATATTTATTGTTTGAAAATTGTATGGTGTTCATGTTTAAAATATACACCATGGCACTAAAAATAATGTACATGAGAGTGCGTTAATTTTATTATACTCACTAGAGATATAAGTATTTTTTACACACCGATGCATTTACTATAATATACGCATCGACACTTAATAAAAATAATGGTGCCACCATCTCACCTCGAATATTCGAAATTTCACTACCCTTCAATGCACATGGTAAAAACGGCACTGATACATACTAGTTATACAAGCACCGGGGAACACACTATATTACATGCACTAGGGAATACACTATATTAAATGCATCAGGTTTCAGGATAACTTGATCAAACTAGTGCTCACTATAAATTAAACGCATTGGGGTGTACAAAACCTAAAACACACTAGTACTTCATACGCAAACAAGGAGGAACCGATGCGTAGAAATTATAATAGCATTGGTGCTTTGCATATGACAAAAAAGGAGAAATCGATTTGCAATAGTTATAAATGCACCAAGGAATTTTTATTATATTAATGCATCGAGGAGTTTGTATTATATTAACGCACCCGTGCGGGTTTTTCAATACTGCACCAATGCATTTTGACAAGAACAACACCAAAAAACAAACCTTCGCTACAATATATGCCCTCCAAAAGTTTTTTATTTATATGGAACATTAACTAAAGCCTCCGCAGTCAATAGAGGAGGTTGTAGCGGAGGTTTTTTTGAAAATTTTGCCAAATTTTGTAACACTAAAAAAATCCTCAAAAACCTTCGCTAGAAGGTGTTCTCCTTGTAGTGATATGAAGAAAATAGATTAATGATGTCAACGCACCACCTAGGGCACGTCTGCAACTACCAGGACCTTCTTTTCCCTTTGGCCCGAAGAGCTAAAACACTCTCCAAATCCCCCTATCGGGACTTTCCTCTACCCACAGAGCTATCCTTATGACTCCCCTGTGTTATATCGGGAAATCGAACCTCGCGGGATCGCGAGTCCTGCACTCGTGATAAATGGGTATTTCAAAACCCCGAAACCCAATGTGTCTCAATGCTAACGCTTCCTTGTTCTTGTCGGGGGTTTCCCTACTGGGAATTCGACATATGTGATGTGGTGTTTCACTGCCTCCTCAAATCCCCGATGCCACCTGTCGTCACCTTAAGCCAAGGTTCAATCTTCTAACACCTGTCCTCCACTCAATACACAATAGTATGGCTATTGCGTTTCAGAGTTTCGGAAATCGTCCTACAGTGATTCTTTCAACAACGAAAATCCCGAAATGCCGAACCCCGATTCCTCGGGATATCTCGCCACGTGTCCCTCCGATCAACGGTTCAGACCTCGTCGAGAAATCGCCAATCGCGATTTCAATCTGCAACGTTTCTCCACTCCGGAAACCCCGATGCCTCCAAACACCGACTCGCTCAGATCTCCTGCCACGTGTCCTCGACGATGAATGGTTCAAAACGCTCGTTGGGAAATCGCGGATCGCGATTTCAATATGCGAGATTTCTACGTCCTCGGAAACCTCGATATCCCGATGGACGGAACCTCGACGCTCCTGATGTTTGACATGTGTCCACTTGATATCAACGATTGAGATGCTTCCAGGAAATCGCGGTTCACGATTTCGTTCTGCCCGAGTTTCAGGACCACGGAAACCCCGATATCCCGATGAGAAAATTCTTGATGACTCCTCCTCTGCTCGCTGGGGCTTAAACCCTACGCAACTCCACACGATATGACGACTGACGGGATTTCGCTAGTTCCCTCGGTGAATCCTAACCGTCGATTTCTCCCTCTCGAGGATCTCCTGGGAACGACTAAGTATTCCTTCTCAGCACTTGTTTTTTGACATCTGCACTTGCAGCTCCTGCTCGAACCTTCCTCGGCCTGAACTTTCTACGTTCCCTTTCAGTGATATTCCAAAGGTTCTATCCCTCTTGAGCTTATTCACTCTGACTCTCTCAGAGACTTTGTGCACACTTCTTGTGCTCGACCTTCAACAACTCTCAAAGTGTTGAGTCTCTCAGACTCTGTGTACTTCTGACAACAGTAGTCTATGCATTCCTTTGCTCAGACTAGCCACTGAGACTTCAAGTTCAGCCTGCACCTTCCCTGCACGACTCTACCAACCTAAACCAACTTCTAGGTGAATGAGAATAAGGGTTTAATTGTCGAGCCTCATCAACGCACTCTACGTGGATGAATTCAACTACACTCTATGCAGGAATCTCCTGGCTCAGATAGAGAAACAATTGAAACTTATTCTCTCCTCTCTCTCTCAGACTTCAGTTAAAAACATTGAAATCCTCATGCACAGCATATTCAAAGAAAATTCATAACAGAAACAAACATTCATGAGCACATAAACAACATACACAGATAAACAACACCTGCCATGAAATTGAATCAAAGACTCTCTTCTATTAATTCAAAAACATCTGTACATGGGTGTTCTTCACAAATTCTCTGCTTGCCCTCTCTTCTTGCTCCTGAATAATCTGAATCCTGAATAATGTACAAAGGAGGGTGTCTATATCCATTTTCCCTCTCGAACTCTAAACTGTCTAATCTAGACTTAAAACCTCTATGTACCTGCATTAACTAGATTAAATGCCTCCTCTCTAATTCAAACAAGAGCGTAAGGATCGAGGTATGCTACAATACAACAGGCGCTCCTTCATAAATGTTTCATTGAAGGATATGGCGCTTCATCTTAATTGAAAATTAAAAAAGAGTCATCAAGCTTATATGTCATGTGTAAAAAAAAACACATGCGCTGGCTCCACGCTTGCTGAGTTGGTGATGCTCTTGCATCATACTCCTCGGCTTGAAAAATTTCATGGGCTCCTATCCATGAGCTCCTGCACGGTCTGTCCATGCTTTTGGATAACTACTTCTGTCTCCCAGCTGGAATCCTCCACTGGATGATTTTTCCACTTCACCAGATACTCGAAGTATTGCTTCCGTCTGGTTCTTTTACTGACCCTCTTGTCAAGTATGTGCTCCATCTGTGGCCTTTCTGTCATCAGCATCTGCTTCTGCCACTGGATCTCTGGCTGCTCATCATTTCCATTTCCTATTTCCTTAGCCTTATATGGATATAAGTCTGAAACATTGAATGTCGGAGATATTCCGATGTCATCCGACAATTCAATCTCATAAGCATTTTCTCCCAATTTCTTCAAGACTCTGCATGGCCCAATTTTCTTCATTTTCAGTTTGATGTATGTTCCCCTTGGGAACCTTTGTCTCCTTAGATGTGCCAGAACTAGATCACCAACTTCAAATTGAAGTTGTCTCCGATGCTGATCTGTTCTGCGCTTGTATTCCTGGTTCGTTTCCAGCAATCGCTGCTTCACTCTGCTGTGAAATTCTTCCATCGCTTCTGCGAATTCTTCAGCACTTGCACTCTTTGTGATTATATGTTATGAATCCCTGAGTTCAGATACTCCTCTCGGCTGCCTGCCATATACAGTTTCAAATGGGATTTTTCCTGTACTTTGATTCACTGAATCGTTGTATGCGAACTCTGCCTATGGCAACACATTGTCCCAGCTGCTGTGGTGCTCTGTCACCAGGCTTTTGAGTAAATCTCCAAGACTTCTGTTGACCACCTCTGTCTGCCCATCTGTCTGTGGATGATAGGCAGAACTGAACATTAAGTTAGTCCCCATTTTCTTCCACAGTGTCCTCCAGAAATGTCCAATGAACTTTGTATCCCTGTCCGATACAATGCTTTTGGGTAAACCATGAAGTCTAACGATCTCCTTGAAAAACAGGTTTGCGATATGAGTCGCATCACTGGTCTTATGGCATGGAATAAAATGTGCCATCTTTGAGAACCTATCAACCACCAAAAAGATTGAATCATGTCCTCTTTGCGTCCTCGACAATCCTAATACGAAATCCATGCTGATTTCATCCCACGGCCTCTCAGGCATGGGTAAGGATTGATAGAATCCTACATTCTGCTTTCTTCCCTTTGAATGCTGACAAATCCTACACCTGTCAACAAAATTCTTGACATCTGTTCGCATCTTCGGCCATAAATAGGCTTCACTCAACTTTGCAAATGTCTTATCGTGGCCAAAATGTCCTGCTAATCTGCCACTATGCTTTTCTTTTAGCAAATTCTCCCTCATGGAGCAATGTGGAATGCATAACTGATTGCCTCTGAATAACAGTCCATTTTGGATCAGGTAATCCATCCATGGGCTTCTGTCTCTGAGAACTGGATTCTCAGCTGCCTCGTATGCCTCTGCAAAATCTGCATCACCTGCATACATGTCCTTTAGATTTTCAAAACCCAAGGTTTTGACTCGGAACTCCTGCAACAGCAAACATTTCCTGCTCCCTGAAATGTGTTTAATTACAAATGTAAAATTCTGCATATACTCTACCCATTTAACATGTTTTTGATTCAACTTTTCTTGTTGACTTACAAACTGTAGTGCATGATTATCACTATACAGACCAAATTCCTTGGGTATCAAGTAATGCCTCCACTTCTTTAACACCTGTATGATGGCATAAAATTATTTATCATACGTTGAATACTTCACCTTGGCCTCATCCAGCTTCTTGCTGAAATATGAAATTGGTCTGTTCTCCTGACTTAAGACCGCTCCTATGGCAAAGCCACTCGCATCACACTTTACCTGGAAAACTTTCTGAAAATCTTGCAACACCAACACCGGTCGCTCTGTGATCTTCCGCTTCAACAGATTGAAGCTCTTCTCTGCCGCTTCAGTCCAATGAAAAGATTTATATCTTTTCTTGACTGTTTCCATCATTAATGCGCTAATTCCACTAAAATTCTTGATGAATTTCCTGTAGAAACTCGCCAGTCCATGAAAAATTCTCACCTCGAAAACATTTCTCGGTGATGGCCAACTTTTAATTACCTAAACTTGGATCCATCTTCAATTCATTTGCCGATATGACAAACCCCAAGTAAATGAGTTCTCTCTTCATAAATGAAGACTTCCTCATGTTGATCAACAACTTCTCTTACTGTAGCTTCCTCATTACTGCAGCTAAATGCTTTAGATGCTCTTCCTTGGATTTGATGAAAATCAAGATGTCATCCAAATAAACAATGACAAAATTACCAATAAACTCTTTCAGCACTTCATTCATTAGCCTCATGAATGTACTTGGTGCATTCGTCAAGCCAAACGGCATGACCAACCACTCATACAAACCTTCATTAGTCTTGAAGGCTGTCTTCCATTCATCGCCTTCCCTCATGCGAATTTGATGGTATCCGCTTTTCAAATCAACTTTTGAAAAAAACTCTACTCCACTCAAGCAGTCCATCAAGTCATCCATCCTCGGCAATGGAAACCTGTACCTGATGGTTATCTTATTGATGGATCTGGAATTAGTGCACATTCTCCAACTTCCATATTTCTTTGGACTCAGTACCGTTGGAACGACACACGGACTAAGACTTTCCCTGACTAGTCCTTTATCTAGTAGTTCCTGTACCTGCCTTTTGACCTCTTCGTTCTCCTGCGGCATCAACCTGTACGCTGCTTTGTTCGGAAAACTTGCTCCTGGTATGAGGTCTATATGATGGCTTATGCTCCTCATCGACGACAACAAATGAGGTAATTCGTCCACCACTATATCAACGAACTCTTCCATCAGTTCCTGAATTTCCTTTGGTAGATCATCCACTCTTGTGATGGTCAAAACAACTTTCAGTTTTCTGACCACAAAGAATTGTGGATCTTCCTTCTTCTTTACTTCCGCCAGAAGTTCCTTCCCACTCATGAGAAGTATAGTGTTCCTCGGTTCTGGTTTTACTTCTTTATCCTTAATTGGATTCAGCGTATGTGCTCTTCCATTCTTCTCCAAAGTGTACGTATTCATCTTCCCATCATGAATTACGTTTCTGTCATATTTCCATGGTCTGCCTAGCAATACATGACATACATCCATAGGAATAACATCGCATAAAATCCTATCGTTGTATCTTCGTATCTTAATGTCAAATAAGCATTGTTTAGTGACATTTAACTGATGTCCCTTCTGTAGCCATGAAACTTTGTATGGCCTCGGGTGATCTGTTGTATCCAGCTCCAGTTTCTCCACCATCTCGGTCGAAACGAGATTGTCTGTGCTTCTCCTATCCACAATGACCTGGCATTTCCTGTCTTTGGTCTTGCATGTGGTTCTAAAAAGCCTGTTTCTTTGAACTGCATCCTCCACCTCCTTCTCGGGTGTTAATAGAACCTTACACATCATCAATGACCTTCCATCTTCTGCGTCTTCTTCCTCAGCATCTCGCCTTTGTGCTTGGGCGATGTGAGCTTCTCCTTTATCGGTCTTCCTATCTGGACAGTCAACTTCCTTGTGTCCATTTTTCCCACATGTGTAACATGTGATGATTCCTCCTATGCCTCTTCCTCTACCTCTGGTACGAGGAAATGTGTTCGCGTCCGCATATCCTCCGCCTTGTTCTACCTGCTGCCTTCGTTGTTAAGCGTGCTGACCTCGCTGAGAACTTCCACCTCATTCCATTTTGGTCTGAGGCTTCTTCCAGTCATCCTTAGATTTCTGGAATCTATCTTGAGCAACGGACTTACCTTTCGGTTGGCTCCTGCCTCGGCCTCGCTGTCCTAGCTTACGGTTTAGATTTTCGTCAGCTTTTAACGCCATCTGATACGCATCCTCAACCATTCTGATGGTTGCCATACTCATCTCATCCTGGATATCATATCTTAAGCCATTCATATACCTGGAAACTTTTTCATCATCGCTCTCCCGATGACCTGCTCTGATATTGAGCTTGTAAAATTCCTCGGTGTACTCCTTCACCGTCATCAACTTCTGTCTCAGGTTCTGCATCCTCCTGAACAGTGTGATCTGATAATCCCTTGGGATGAATTTTTCTTTCATCTTCGCAACCATTCGGTCCCAAATTTTAATCTTTTTCTTACCTTTGCAGCGTCTATCTGCTTGAAGCTCGTCCCACCATAATGCTGCGTGTCCCTTCAATTTGGTGACAGCATGTCTGACCTTTTTATCCTCTTCGATATCCTCATAATCAAAGTAGGTGTCAAGAGATCTAATCCAATCCAAGAGCTCTTCTGCATCCAGATTTCCTTCATAAGTCGAAATGTCCATTTTTGTCTTTGAACTCATCCGGGCGATGGCTTTCATTAATCGCTCATTTGCTGCATCTTCCGCTGGGATTTATCCTGCTCCCTGTCCAGCTTCACCTTCATCCTCAGATTCACTAGTATCTCCTGCATCAGCTTTGCACCTCTGCTTCATTCCTATATCCACAATCATAGAGCGTAATTCTTGCAGTTGTCTTTCTATTTCCAGATTCTGCCCTGGCCTACCTCTTTCTCTGGACGATTCCCTTTCCCCCTCTGGATCGGGTGATTGTCTATATATTCTCCTTGGCGGCATGGCGAATTCTCCTTTCTTCTCTGCTACAGAAAACAAAGAGATTTTCTCGCTCTGATACCACTTGATGTCAACGCACCACCCAGGGCACGTCTGCAACTACCAGGACCTTCTTTTCCCTTTGGCCCGAAGAGCTGAAACACTCTCCAAATCCCCCTATCGGGACTTTCCTCTACCCACAGAGCTATCCTTATGACTCCCCTATGTTATATCGGGAAATTGGACCTCGCGGGATCGCGAGTCCTGCACTCGTGATAAATGGGTATTTCAAAACCCCGAAACCCGATGGGTCTCAATGCCAATGCTTCCTTGTTCCTATCGGGGGTTTCCCTATCGGGAATTCAGCATATGTGATGTGGTGTTTCACTGCCTCCCCAAATCCCCGATGCCACCTGTCATCACGTTAAGGCAAGGTTCAATATTTTGACACCTGTCCTCCACTCAATACGTAATCGTATGGCAATCACGTTTCGGAGTTTCAGAACTCCTCCTGCAATGATTCTTTCAACAACGAAAATCCCGAAATGCCGAACCCCGATTCCTCGGGATCTCTCTCCACGTGTCCCTTCGATCAATGGTTCATACCTCGTCGGGAAATTGCCAATCGCGATTTCAATCTGCAAGCGTTTCTCCACTCCGGAAACCCCGATGCCTCCAAACACCGACTCGCTCAGATCTCCTGCCACGTGTCCTCGACGATGAATGGTTCAAAGCGCTCGTCGAGAAATCGCGGATTGCGATTTCAATATGAGAGATTTCTACGTCCTCGAAAACCTCGATATCTCGATGGATGGAACCTCGATGCTTCTGATGTTTGACACGTGTCCACTTGAGATCAACGGCTAAGATCCTTCCAGGAAATCACGGGTTGCAATTTCGTTCTGCCCGAGTTTCAGGACCACGGAAACCCCGATATCCCGATGAGAAAATTCTTGATGACTCCTCCTCTGCTCGCTGGGGCTTAAACCCTGCGCAACTCCACACGATCTGATGGCTGACGGGATTTCGCTAGTTCCCTCGGTGAATCCTAACCGTCGATTTCTCCCTCTCGAGGATCTCCTGGGAATGACTAAGTATTCCTTCTCAGCACTTGTTTTCTGACATCTTCACTTGCAGCTCCTGCTCGAACCTTCCTCGGCCCGAACTTTCTACGTTTCCTTTCAATGATATTCCAAAGGTTCTATCCCTCTTGAGATTATTTACTCTGACTCTCTTAGATACTTTGTGCACACTTCTCATGCTCGACCTTCAACAACTCTCAAAGTGTTGAGTCTCTCAGACTCTGTGTACTTCTGACAATAGTAGTCTATGCATTCCTTTGCTCAGACTAGCCACTAAGAGTTCAAGTTCAGCCTGCACCTTCCCTGCATGACTCTACCAACCTAAACCAACTTCTAGGTGAATGAGAATAAGGGTTTAATTGTCGAGCCTCATCAACGCACTCTACGCAGATGAATTCAACTGCACTCTATGCAGGAATCTCCTGGCTCAGACAGAGAAACAATTGAAACTTATTCTCTCCTCTCTCTCTCAGACTTCAGTTAAAAACCCTGAAATCCTCATGCACAACATATTCAAAGCAAATGCATAACAGAAACAAACATTCATGAGCACATAAACAACATACACAGAGAAACAACACCTACCATGAAATTGAATCAAAGACTCTCTTCTATTAATTCAAAAACATATGTACATGGGTGTTCTTCACAAATTCTCTGCTTGCCCTCTCTTCTTGCTCCTGAATAATCTGAATACTGAATAATGTACAAAGGAGGGTGTCTATATCCGTTTTCCCTCTCGAACTCTAAACTGTCTAATCTAGACTTAAAACCTCTATCTACCTGCATTAACTAGATTAAATGTCTCCTATCTAATTCAGACAAGAGCATAAGGCTCGAGGTCTGCTACAATACAACAAGCGCTCCTTCATAAATGTTTCATTGAAGGATATGGCGCTTCATCTTAATTGAAAATTCAAAAAGAGTTATCAAGCTTATATGTCATGTGTAAAAAAAAACACATGCGCTGGCTCCACGCTTGCTGAGTTGGTGATGCTCCTGCATCAATTAACATTGATCATTCTCGATAATACTCTCTATACTTTCAACCAAATGAGGAAAGTGAGTAAATTTCAAATGACCAGATTAATCTTAGACATACAGATATATGTTGATCATTCACAAATTGTGCCACTATAATAAACATGAAGAAGATAGATTGACATTGATCATTCTCTATAATACTCTTTATACTTTCAACCAATTGAGGAAAGTGATTAAATTTAAAATGATTAGATTAATCTTATACATTCCACAAATTTTGTGTGACCGCTCACGAATGAAACCGACATAGATCCATATTAACCCTAGATCTATCAAGTGCTGAGAGGGATAAAATATCTCGAGGTGAAAACCTATTTTAGAGTGAAAAACTTGAGGAAAGGTTGCACCATGAGAGATTTGATCCCTCTCAGTTCTTGACAGATATGAAGTTAAGATGGATCTAGGATGGTTTCAGTCATGGGAAGTCACACAAAATTTGGATATGATCAACATTATGTATATGTATATGTTTAAGATTAATCTTATTTGTCCACTTGTCGAAAAAAAATATCAAGGTTCACAACTGTTTTGAATGAGTTCCATAATTATTTTACAAGACCGTCATATGCACATACATGTTTAGCCATAAAAAGTGGAAATTTTCCTAAATCAACAACCAATATAACTGACCTCCCACCAAAAGGAATGTTATCATTTTTTGGGAAAGCATGGCGAAGTCTCGAATTAATTTTTGTTAACATATTTATTCTAATGAAACTCATTTAATCTATAAAGATATAATTCACATGTTTAATCTATTATTGTAAGGTAATTAAACATGATTATAACACCCTGCTTTCCCCCATAACTGTAATTATTCTTAAGACTTCATATGATTATGTTTATGAAGCTTGTAATCATGTTTTGATTAATGAAAGACACTAGACAACTGGATGAGAGGGAAAATCCTTGAGAGTACTAGCCATGATATCACATGTGGAATTAATGAAGTGGATTAGTGAGGTGGGGCTGAGATGTTTTAGTGAAGAAAATAGGAAGTTTTCTTATCAAGCTAGCTTATACTTGTATACATAAACGTACACCTACCAATGTACCCAGATCAGTATGGAGACACATGTCTAGTTATGGAAGTTAGATCGATGGTTGAAGCAATTAATAACTACTGACATTTTTGGTCTCTTTCAGAAGGAAAATGTTTAATTGAATGAACTGACGAATATGACACCAGCGAATTTTCCCCTTCAGGGATTTCGACTTCAGAAAGGAGGTCGCATTTGATAGAATCCATGGGAATCCAAAGGATTGGAGGAGGAAGAGACCAAAGGTGTAAAAAAATCACCTAAGGACATATGGAAGAGACACAATGAGCAATCGAAGGAGAGCACACAATGCATAGAGGAGAATACTCTCAGGAAGAGTAAGGGAACAATCATCTCATAGGATAAGGGTGAAGCAAATAGAGATGTTAATTGGCGTAGATTGAAAATAAGAATAAAGTGGAGATATTTTCAAGAAGAAAATAGAAATCTCATCCAATTTAATGATGATCATGCCAAAACAGAGAAGACCCAGATCCAAACTGGAGTGATGAAGGGACGCAACTTGGTACTTACTGGAAAAAAATCGACATTGGTAAGGGGAGGTGGCAGACGGATTGTATATAAGGGAAGGGTATCCATTTTTCAGAGGAAATCTAGTTGGAGAGGTACCTGATAAACTTGTGGAGGACCTGAGCTAAGTGGGAAGGGGGAAACTTATGTTGTTGTTAGTGGAGGAAGGATAGTAACCTTCTTGGGTCATCCTAAAACTTAGAAGTTAGTTGAATCATTCCCTTGTGATATCATGGCTTGGAATGGGCGTGTTGTACTATAGGAAGGCAATCTATAGTATGGCCTAAGGTTGGGAGGAAATATATCTTCTCTCAATAGATTGGTTGCTGATATTTTTCCAAACAGATAAGTACTTTATTTGGCTTGTTTGATGTAAGATAATGATTTAAATGTGTGGTTCCTGGTTTAATGGGAAAATATGAATGCATGTAAATAATGAGTTGAATTCCTATGTAAAATGGAATGTGTTTGTTTTTCTTCATTGTTTAAACTTGTTAAACCATGAAGTTAAGTCAAGTTAGGAAAATATGTGATTTTGGGGAGCTTGCAGCTTGGAGGAAATATTGCAATACATGGATAAAATCTTCACTCTCGGACAAGCCTAGGAGTGCCTGAGTGGAGAGAAGGTCCTGGTGTGGGTTGACGAACCCTAAGAACTGGGGAAGAACACTTGTGTTTAGTGGAAATATTGCAATATATGAAAAAACGTCACCTTCAATGAAGTTAGGAAGCCTCCGTAGTTTTAGAGTAATTACAAATCTCTTGAAGACATGGTAAAACCCTTACTGAACCCCCGAATTTGGATAATTCCCAATTTCACACCGTTTTCGAGAAGAAAACCATGTGCTGAGTTGGGGAAGATCGTATTCGTTGATTTCAATGTGGAAAATGAATCTCATGCTTATGTTGGTGGGGATATCGTCAGACGACTCTAGTCATGGAGTTAGGAGAATGAGAGAACCCGATGACAATGAAGTCCCAAAACTATCGATAGATTTCAATCAGAGTGATAGGATTATAAGGATCATTCATCAGAGGGTTGACCTGATCAAGAAACTAAGAGTTAGAGTGGTGATCCCCAACAATGATGAGGTTGTGATGACATAGATGGAGAGTTGGGAAAGAATGAGGACCATCGATTAGTATCCAAGTGAAATTTAGCCTCGACTGTAGATTGTTGTGGGTCTCGCTTAAGAAATCCAAAAATGGAGAGATGACGTTAAGATGACAAAGGTGACAACATGGTATCCAACATTCCTTGAAAGGTGATGCATGTTAATACTAGAATGGTCGACGAGACGATAGTGTTCCCAAAGGGGATGGAAGTCCTTAGGTATTTTCCTTAAAACATTAACCATCATATCTACATGATGATAGATCCCAACCATTTGTCAGAAGTGTGCAGACAAGAGTTCGGAGTGAGGCTAGGAAGATGGGACAACTATGAAAGAATATTGAGATCAATTGGTAGTCATTGATCAACGAAGAGGAGAGATGATATCTTAAACATGGATCTGTCATGGGCCTCACTTTTTCACTTTACAAGAGGATAAGGAGTGAGCATTAATCGCCGATCAGGTTAGAGGCACAAACAATATCAAAGTTGTAGAGTGTCAAGTCTTGAGAGTTGTAGGATATAGGAATTGGGTCCATTGGAATTGTCATAGAAACTTAATGGTTGGGGTGACTCACAAATCCAAAGGAGGGGATCCTCGATGATGATGAAGGAAGAGCCCCAAGTGATCGAAGCCATTAACCTGGAGTGTGGATGGACCAGGTGGTAGGTGCTAGACTAGTGCAATGTTGGATGGCATGAGTGACAAGGAGCCACATGGGTACCACATGGAAATGAGGTGGATTGATTTAATGAAATCTTGAAAACTTCGGGAGGCTGTAACTTTTGATCTAGAGATCAGTTTTTTAGCATGGTTGGAGTCATTGAAATTCTCTTGGCAAGTTGAATCCATCCACGAGTTTTGTTGAGAGAGATGATTTATTTTAGAGAAGGAGGAATTTTGACACCCCATCATCCTAAGTGAGGATTAGGGGATCGAGTGTGTTATAAAGTGGTATACTAGAAGAGTTCAAACTCTATTCTTGAATGGGTTTACAAGACTACTTAAAATTATCTAAGAAGGATTTTATTATGCCAAAAATGCATGATAAGATGTTGATAGATGTAATGACTAACAATGTTTCATTGTTTCATCATGTAGGAAGTACTAAACGAAGGACAATGGAATTGAATGGTGCAATGCAACATGTAAGACACATCACACTTCATAGATGAGGAATCTAGTGTTTGGAGGGATAGATAAACCCCTCTAGATTTGATCGCCATGGTTAGAAGCCTGAAGGTAGATAATGAGAGGCTCTTGAGAGCCCAGGATGAGAAAGAAAATATGAATGCATTGCTACTATAGATATTGTCACCCTAATATAGTACTACTATGCCAAAATATTTATGGAATTGTTGAAGTATGTTCCTCACCTCAAGTATGAGAAAGAAAGGGTGAAACATTTTCTTAGTGGATTGCCACAACCCTATTAGGACATAATTGAATTTAATAATCCAAGGACATTGGAGGACATTGTAAGGAAGGAGAAGTGTTGTTATTACCAATCCAAGCATAATAAGGAGCCTTCTAAGGAATGGAAGAGAAGAGATAAGAGTGAGTCTCAGAAAAAGGGATTCATATTATTCCCATATAAGAATCCAAAAAAGGGTGGACAGTTGGGTCAACCAAGCAGAAGTGTGTATTAGTAGAATTTTCCATCTCAGAGTGGAAATAGGCTAGCAGATAAGACAAGAGAGAGAGAATAGGAGCCTAATAAAGGACCTTTGCAATGTTGGGGATGTGGATAACCACACCTGTTGAGGGATTGTCCTCATAGGAAACATGACAACAATAAATTCAATCATGTGCAGGAAGCAACGACATTTAATGATGTGGCCAGAACTATTCCAAGGATATATGCAGCCGTGGATTATAGAAAAGGAGACCACTAGGATTCAGTAGTGGAGTTGGAAGGTATAATTGAAAAACAACCTATTTATATTTTGATTGACCCTAGATCTAACCTTAGTTATGTCTCACCACAATTTGTTGAAACATGTTCCTTACAGAGGAAGAAACATGCAATGACATGGTTAGTCCATTTAGCCACAATAACTAAGAGAAAAGTGGTTGAAGTCATAGAGGATTTTCCATTTGAGATAAGTGGACTATGTGCACAATCCACCTTGAATATCCTACCCCTAGGATCGTATGACGTGTTACTAGGCATGGATTGGTTAGCTTCCCACAAGGAAAAATTGCATTGTTATGAGAAGACTTTGGAATGCGAAGATGAATAAGGCAATGCAAAAGTGTTGCAAGGCATTCAGAAGCCAGTTTCAGTTTGGAAAATATCAACATTACAACTTAAGAAGTTCAGTCGTAAAGAGTGTCCCTTGTATTCTATACAAGTGATTAACTCAGTAGAAGGTAATGAGATGAAGGCTAAAGATCATCCAATGCTGTGGGAATTTAAGGATGTGTTTACAAAAGAAGTACCTGGACAACCTCCAAAGGGAGATCTTTATTTTTCAATAAATATTGTACCTAGACCAGTGCCAACATCAAAAGTACCCTATTATATGAGCACACTCGAATTGGTGGTTCTAAAAGTACATTTGAAGGAGATGTTGGATAAAGGTTACATCAGGCTGAGTGTGTCCCCATGGGGAGCACCGAACTTGTTGGTAAAGAAGAAGGATGGGACCTTGATATTGTGTATTGACTAAAGGAAGTTTAACGAGATGACCATGAAGAACAATTATCCATTACCCATGATTCATGATCTCTTTGATCAACTCAGAGGAGCTGTAATTTTTTCAAAGATTGACCTAAGTTCTATATACCACCAAGTCATAATTAAGGATGAGCACATCCACACGATATCCTTTAGAACAAGGTGTGGGAACTATGAGTTTGTAGTGGTTCCATTTGGGCTTACAAACACGCCAACCACTTTCATGTGCCTAATGAATAGTGTGCTCATCAATTATTTAGAAAAAAATTGTATTAGTATTCGTAGAATATAGTTATGTCCATTCCAAGACTAAAGAAGAGCATGAAGAACATCTTCGGATAATGTGAGGATATATTTTAGTAGATGAAGTATATCTTGACCAATTCCCCTATTTTGAATATTACAGATCCTAAAAAATACTTCTTGGTTTGCACTGATCCTTGCAAAGAAGGACTTGGTGGAGTGCTCATGCAGGTAGGACAAGTGATTTTTTATGAATCATGAAAATTGAATGAGCATGAGCAGAAGTATGTCACTCATGACCTGGATCTTGCAATGATTGTGCATGCATTGAATATGTGGAGGGACTACTTGTTGGGAAGAAGGTTTGTATTGATGATGGACCACCATGGACTAAATGTTTTGTTCAACTAGCCAAGGTTGAATGCTAGACAAACTAGGTGGATGGCGTTGATTAGTGTGTTTGATTTTGAAATCAAACATATTAAGGGGAAGGAGAATAGAGTGGAATATGTTCTTATCCAAAGTTTACAAGATATACACTTAGTAGAAACCCAAGACCCAAGGAAATTTTTAGATTGCATGGTCTACCCAAGACCATAGTATCAAACCAAGATGCTAATTTCACCTCACGTTTATGGAAAATTTTGTTTGTAGGCTTGCGAACAAAATTGGAGTTTAGCACAACCTACCATCCTCAAACATATGTTTAGACCGAAAGAGTGAAAAGAGTGTTAGAGACATGATGAGTATGCATGTTATGCATTAACCCAAGCAATGAGAAGAATATCTACCCCTGGTAGAGTTTTCCTATAACAATGGCTATCATGAATCATTGAATATGATCCCATTTGAGGTTTTTTATGGAAGAAAGTGTAGAGTTCCAATTAGTTGGGATAGTCTAGTGGATATGATCACACTTGGGCCAAAATTGTTGAAGGAAATGGAATAGGAAATGAGTAAGATAAGGTAGAATCTAAAAGTATCCCAAGATAGACAAAAGAACTACGAATACAGCAAGAGAACCCATAAAGAGATCTAGGTGGGAGATCATGTGTATCTTCGAGTAAAGCCCAACATAATTTCCTTAAGAATGGGGACATGTGCTAAGTTGACACCCTACTATTGTGGTCCATTTGAAGTCCTGGAAAGAGTGGGACCAATAGCATACAGAATTGCACTACCACCTACTGTTAGAGCTCACAATGTATTCCATGTCTGTTTATTAAAGAAATTTTCATGATCCTAGTCATGTTATTGATTGGACTATGATATAGGTGGAACCATAGGGAAAGTTCCAGCCTGAACCACAATGCATCCTGGATAGGAAAGAAACAATTCTCTGGAACTGAGCCATCATGCAGGTCAAGGTGCAATGGAAGCACTTTGGAGTAGATGCAGCTACATAGGAAATGGAAGATTCCATAATAATGAAATACCCATTTTTGTTTCTTGTAAAATTGTATATACATGTTGTTTTAAATACCTAGGATGATGTTTCCTTAAGGGGGAGGGGAATGTAACACCTTGTTTTCCCCATTCAATGTAATTATGTGTAAGAATTCATACGATCATGTTTATGAATATTATAATCATGTTTTTATTAATGAAAGACACCCGACAACTGAATGAGAGGGAAAATCCTTGAGAGTATTGGCCATGATATCACACGTGGATTTAATGAAGTGGACATGTGAGGTGGGGTTGAGATGTTTTGTTGAAGAAAATAGGATGGTTTCTTAACAAGATATCTTATACTTGTAAACATAAATGCACATCTACCATTATACCCTGATCGATATGGAGCCACATGGCCACTTATGGAATTCATAACTATGGTTGAAGCAATAAATAACTATTGACATTTTTTGTCTCTTGTAGAAGGAAAAGGGTCAACTGAATGAACTGACAAACATGACACCCACATATTTTCCCTTCATGGATTTTGACTTCAGACAATAGGTCGCGTCTAAGAGAAACCATGAGAATCCCAAGGATTAGAGGAGGAAGAGACCAAAGGTGGAAAAACATCACCCAAGGAAATATGGAAGAGGCACAATGAGCAGTAGAAGGAGAGCACACAATGCATAGAGGAGAATACTCTAAGGAAGAGTAAGGGAGCAATGAGATCATATGATAAGGGAACAATGAACAAAGAATTTTGTTGTCTTAGATTGAGGAGAATAAGAAAGTGGAGAGATTTCCTTGAAGAAAATAGGAATCTCATCCAATTTAATAATGTTCACCCTAAAACAGAGAAGACCCAGATCCATACTAGAGTGATAAAGGGATGCAACTTGGTACTTACTGGACATAAATTGAAACTGGTAAGGGGAGGTCACTGAGGGACTGTATATCAGAGTAGGGGATCCCTTGTGTAGGGGAAATCCAGTTGGAGAGGTACCTGATAAACCTGTGGAGGCCCTGATCTCAGTGGGAAGGGGGTAACTTTTGATGTTGTCAGTGGAGGAAGGAGAATAACCTTCTCATATCATCTTAAAACTTAAAAGTCACCTGAATGTTTCTCCGGTGATATCATGGCTTAGTACGGGGATGGCGTACTATAGGAAGGCTCTCTAAAATATGGCATAAGGTTGGGAATAAAGGTTTCCTATCTTAGTTAATACTCAATTTGGCTTGTTTGATGTAAGATAATGATGTGACTGTGTGGTTCCTGGTTTAATGGGAAAATATGAATGCATGTAAATAATGAGTTGAATTCCTGAGTAAAATGGAATGTGTTTGTTTTCTTTTAATGTTTAAACTTGTTAACCCATGAATTTAATTCAAGTTGGGATGTTCTATTATCCTAATGATCTTACATCTTGGAGGAAATATTGCAAGACATGGACAAAATATTCACTCTGCAACAGGCCCAGGAGTGCTTGGGTGGAGAGAATGTCTTGGTGCAGGTTGAAGAACCCTGAGAACTGGGGAAGACTACTTTTATTAAGTGGAAATATTGCAAGATATGAATTAACTTCACCTTTGATGAAGTTAGGAAAACTCCATGGTTTTAGAGTAATTCCAGATCTCTTGAAGACTTGGTAAAACCCTTAACGAACCCATGAATTTGGCTAAGTCCCAATTTTATATTGTTGTCCAGAAGAAAACCATGTCTTGAGTTGGGGAAGATCGTAGCCCTCTATTCCAACGTGGAAAATGAATCTTAGCCTTATGTTTATTGGGAGATCATAGAGTGACTCTAGTTGTGGAGTTGGGAGAATGAGAGAACTTGATGATGAAAAATTCCTAGAACTATCGACAGTCGTCGATCAGAGAGATAGGTTGATTGTGGCCATTCGTTTGAGGGTTGAGCCGATCAAGCGACTAATAGTTAGAGTGATGAGCTTCGATGATGATGAGGGAGTGTTGACATAGATGAAGACCCGAGAAATAATGAGGATCGTCGATCTGTATCCAAGGGAAATTTAATTGCGATCATAGATTGTTGTGGGTCTCTCTTAAGCGAGGGAAAAATGAAGAGATGGTGTCAATATGAAAAAGGTGCCATCATGATAGCCAACGTTCCTCAAAATGTGACACATATTAATGGTGGAATGGATGATGGGATGATAGTGGGCCTGAAGGGGCTGGAAGTCTGTAGGTATTTTCCTTAAAAATGTAACTATCATATCTACATGACGATAGATCCCAACCATTCATCAATAGTGGGTGGACATGAGTCCATAGTGAGGCTAGGAAGATGGGTCAGTGACGAAATAATATCAGGTTCAATTGACAATCATTGATCGAAAAAGAGGTAAGATGAGATCTTAGTCATGGATCTCCCATGGGCCTCACTTATTTACTTTAGAACAAGATAAGGAGTGAGATTTAACCACTGGGCATGTAATACCCCAAGGATGAGCCCCTACTGAATTGTAATTATGTTTATAGGATGGTGATCCAAGTCTTTATAAGCTAGAAGGCTTATGCATTTATTAGGCCGGAGTGCATATATGATAAGGCCAATGAGCTTGATATTGTATATGAAAAATACTCACGTCATTAATATAATTACATCTATGCGTGTAGATCGACCAAGAAGAAAGAGTTATGGGGGACTAAGCTCCACTAAGTAGGGAAAGGGATGGGGCTAAGAGGCTAGGAAAAAGGGCCAACCTTGAGGGCTTAACCCCAAGGGAATATTATAATGTATTTTCCTAAAATACTATGGTTTGGGAAATAACCCCTATTATCCTAAGTTCCTTTCGAGAGAGGAATGAACTCCAAGTGGAGAGGAACAAGATCCCAAGAGAGCCATGTGTCAACCTGGGAAGATGCAATTTTATGGGGGAAAAGCCATCGTTGTGGGGGTTTTCTTGCCATTCTTTCTGTGATCCCCACTCACGCTCGTACTCAGACTGAGAATTCACACAACCAACCATTTCCTCCATCATTGACCTCTGCAAACTATAAAACTTGCAAACCCATGAAGCTAACCAGTTTTCCTGTGAGGAACATCATGATTGCAATGTCCCTGAGCCATATCATGACCTAGCCATTTTTTTGTTGCTACCCACATTTTTATTTGGACTGGTGATGCTTGCTGTCATTACCAGAGCTCATACCCAATTTTCTACTGTGGTTACCTTTTTGACTTAGAAGCTGGAATGAAGAAGCAGGTTGTCAGGCTTGTTGTTTTTAAGAGCCAGGTTGTGAGGCCCGTGGATTGAAGAAGCAAGTTGTCAAGCCCGTGAGAATTTCTCTCCAGGTGAGAGAGATAGTTGGGGAAATTATTTCTCCTAGAGGGAGTCCAACAACAACTAGAGAGCTCTTACAGATAAGCCCACAGAGGTGTAGACCAATTGGCAAGTGTCGTGTAAATGGAAGCAAATATGTAAGGACGTATCAAGTTCAATTCTCACCCCCATTTACTTGTGCTCCATGCTTGTGGGATGTGTGGAACATTCAGGGTTATAGTGGTAGTGGATAGGTATCTACCATGTGTCATGCAAGTAGGAGAACTGCAAGTTGCCAATTCCCCCAGTGAAAAAACAAAAACAAAAAAACAACTACAGAGCTCTGAGAATTCATGATCCGACCTGTTGTAGAAGACCTAGAATGGAAGTGGAGCAGTCAATGGACTATGGAACAGTGAAGGAATATATTCTCGGGGTGGGACATGAATGTGGGGAATGAGTTTATGTGAGTGGTGGGCATAAGTAGGCTCCTGGGAGGGAATCCTTCATGTTGCACTGTGCTCGGGGGTGACCCACTGCTGATAGCTTAGAGCAGTGTGGTCTAAGGCTTGGAGGTTTTTGTAAGGTCTACATGCAGTTGGTGACTTTCATAAAAATATAAGTACCATCTCTATGCTAATTTTTGTGTTGTGTATTCTGTACATGCCATGATATTTATAATATTACTTGAGTAAGCTGTTGTAGAAGATTTCTATGATTTCCGCATTAATTTGTGTATTAATAGAATGCATATTAGATATTTAAGTTTATATGTATGATTTTACGGAAAGATATTTGTCTGCCATATCCCAACATGTCTATGCCCAGGTATGGACAGTTTGATTATCAGAACAATGTGAGAAATTTTGTTTTTTCTTTATTAAAAATGAAATTTCCCAGCAAAAGGCTCGGGGTGTTACAAATTGGTATCATAGCTTGAACAAAGAAGTTTATTTTGAAGTAGTGTGCCCCTGGGTTGGCAACCTAGTATTAGAGATTGAACTAAGCAGTTTCTTTTGAAGTAGCGTGTTCCCGACTTGGCAGCTCGGGCACGTTACAAATTGGTATCAAAGCTTGAAAAGAGAAGTTTCTTTTGAAGTAGCATGTCCTCATCTTAGCAGCCCAATATCAGATCTTGAATAGAGTAGTTTCTTTTGAAGTAGCATGTCCCCGGCTTGGAAGCCCAGTATCAGAGCTTGAATAGAGCAGTTTTTTTTGAAGTAGCGTGTCCTCGGCATGGTAGCCCGGGGATGTTACAAATTGGTATAAGAGCCCATGGCTTCAACACTGAACCAGGATGGGCCATGAATGTGGAATTTGGAGTCAAAATTTCCACAAGGATTTGATGTATAGAGTGCTAGAGTAGCGCTGAGAGAGCTCCTGGGTGATATTGGAAAGATCAAGAGGTATATTGGTTCGATAAAGTTAATAGAGAAAGGAGACATTGGTAATCACGGGTTTAGAACCACAAAAAATAAATTTGGGCCATTGGATTTGTTTGGGAAGGGACAAACTCCTCACAGTCATCATATCCAGAGCTTCAGTAGTCCGGGGGTTGTGCGGTGTTTCAATAGGAGATCCTACGAAGTTCCGAAGTTTAGAACCAATCCAGACCATCCAATTTCTAGGGACGCATGTCCGCAGATTAACCAATGTTCAAAGTTTCATTAGTCCAGGGGTTGTGTGGTGTTTCAGCAGGGAAATGATTCGAAGTCCCGGACTCCAGAGTTAATATGGACCATTCGTGTTTGAGGAAATATGTCAGTAGATCATCCTATTCATAGTTTTGGAAGTCCATGGGTTGTGTAGTGTTTCAACAGGGAAATCCTCCGAAGTCCCGTAGCCCGAAGCCCCTAAGCTCCGAAGTCTCGGAGTGATTCTCATTCGTAGATCATTTGGTCGAAGGTGGAGCGTTTGATTTTCCCAAGTGGTTCGGTGGTTTCATGTTCGGGGAAATCCATTGGAGATTTCCTAGAGTAGAGTTTCACCGAAGTCCCAAATATATGGGAAGAAATTGTTCGACCGTCGACAATTTTGAAAATGTGTAGATGAGAAGAGATCTTTCGAAGTGTCGAAATCATGGAACATTGTGGTGACATGGACTTGATCGATAGTTCAACAGTTTTGAAAAAGTGTCTATGAGAATAAATCGTCAAAGTCCTGATGTGTCAGATATGACGTGGCATGATGACGTCACGTAGAGTGATGTGGACCTACCCTAAGTTTGCCACATGTCACTTATTTTTGTACTTTTGACAGGCCCGTGATATTGATTGGGACCTGACACATGTCACTCGATGGTAGGACCACATGTCACCACCTTGATTGATGAAAACTATACTATGTGGACCCCAGGAGGTTGAGAAGTTCGAGAATTCGACGTTCGGGGGAAAACTGTTTGAGGAAATTATAAAATACTTCGAAGCTTGAAGCTCCAGAGTGCTGAAGTACCAGAGTGCCTAAATGACATAGCTTTATAATGTCACCAAAAGTGATGTGGATATTATCACTGAAATTTCATCCGCAAATGGTTACAAGAATTCATCATCGTCAAACAGTTATCAGGTCATCCATGGACCTGAATTAACACAAAAAAATTCACAAATGGTCAAAACTATACAACTAGTGCAAAAATTAAAGGGCTCTATGAAGACACTGGGTGCACGTGCACATGCACAAAACAGGAATGTAGAAATCGCGCACATGCGCACGATGTGCGACTGTTGTCACAAAAAGAAACGCACCTGAGAAATGACGCATTTATGAGAGTGGTCTGCCTCCCACCCAGTTCTGGTTTAGCTTCCAAGTTGATTTGACACTCAAATCTGGATTGGATTCGACTGGGTGGCTGGTCAAAGACCTAGAAATTCCCTAATTAGCCTCTTTACACACTACAAACTAGTTGGACAATAACTCAAAGGAATGCTATAAAAAGGCCATGGATACACTTAATTTTTCAAGGAATTCAAAGAAAAGTTATGCTGCCATTATTCTCTTGAGGACTCTTCTATCCTTTCCAAGAGTATACTTGCATCATTGCATTGGGAAATCCATCTCACCCCTTGAGTGGATTAGCAAAGAATTCTTTCACCATTTTCAATTTTATTTTCAAAGTTGTAAGAAGAGCTTAGTTGTGGGGGTCCAAGAGCCCTCCCTTGGAGGAAGAAGGGACTCATAGTCCCCTTACTTCTTGGTGTTTTCTTTCACTAATACCAACCTTATCATTGGTGACATGGGTCTCATTGTTTCTTTTGTCCTTATGTCCCTATGTTTATAAATTTAGTTGTTGTTTTATTTCTTAGTTTAATTCTTAGTTATTGTTTTATATTTCTTTTTCTAATCCTTTTCCTTGCAGTTGTCCTGCTTAGCAAACCCAACTAAGCTGGCAAGCACCTCTATTTTTCTCACTAAGGTGACGAAAGAGGCGGAACAGATTGGCGACTCCATTGGGAAAAGGTATCAATTTCCTACCCCATTTGGGTTTTTATAGCTCTTCTTTTGGTTTATTTAACTTGCAGGTGCATTAACTGGCCTAAGCCGACCTGCCAATCATCCAATTCCAAGGTGAATTGAGAGAATTCCACTTGGAATTTTCATTCATGGCTGTGTGTCACCTGTGCGCGAGTTTTTTGGCCCACAGACGCGCATCGTGCACACACGTGCTCAAACCACAGTTCTGTTCTATGCACATGTGCTCATTAACTCTTTTCGGTCCGCACGCATGCGCTCTGTACGCCTCTGTCTCCATTGAGACCCGTGCATCTGTGCAAAAATTCACATTGTAAAGTTTTTGAGATGTGGAGAAGGCCCTTAGCCTTCTTAAAAATGATTTCAAGCATGTTTTAAAGCTACACCACACTTAGTCCCCTCTTCATATAAAGGGGTTAGTCAAAACACATAGGCACTTAGGGGGTTAAAATCATTATTTCCTCTTTTGCTTTCATTTTCGCCACATGAATGGCTTGTTTTGACTCAAAATATAAGTTGGAAATCATTTTTTTATTATCACATTTAACTTGCATTGGGACTAGAAGTTGGATAAAAATCACTTAGTATGCTCTTCTCTCGCACCTCCAAGCGACCTTGAGAATCAGAAAAAGATTGTGAAACAATTTCATCTCCCTTAAGAAGATTAAAACCTTTAGAAGAGGACAACAACCCTTCCTGGGACTCCTCTTAGTTTATTTTTTCAAACACATCTTAATATTGTAACGGGCCCATACATGCCCACATGCTACAAAGATAGGATAGTGTTGAAATTTACTTTCTTAGATCAAATCACTAGGGAAGTTTAAAGGTTTTGTAACGGGCCCATACATGCCCACATGATCACAATCTAGTATAGTTTCAAACTTTTCTTAGATTACGTCACAATAGGGAGTTAAAGGAATAGTAACAGACCCACATGTCCACATGCTAGCTTCCTAGGGACTTTTGAATTACACACGGTTGTACCAAAGACACTTAGTTAATTAGGTAATCAACACTTGTAAGGACCAAGCGAAGTCCACATGCAACAAGCTGACACCTAATTCATTAAAAATTGGCACACTTTCACTAATTCACACACAAAAGTCACTTATCACTCACACAGCTTCTTCTTGAAACGTGGAGGTCAAAGTAAGTTTCCTCCAAAGGGATTCCGAAACACCCCACCCTTTTCTTGACGAAACTATCCACTCCCATTTAAATTCAACGAGGTTGGTTCACATCCCCAACCTCTCAAAACAACTACATCTATTTTTTTTCTAAAACTCACTAAGTTTTCCTCCACAGGAGGTGCCAAAATAATTTTTTTTGTCTAGGTAGGATTTTTGGGATAAGCATCCAAATAACTCCCCATTATTTGGTTCTCACATTGTCAAAACCATAGAAGTTGTCAAATAGGGAACTGAAAATCCTCCAAGTCAAGTGTTCTTAACACCATAAGGCAGGGAGATACCCGTGAAGGGTTGAAGGCCGAGGTCCAGTTGTTCTATGCATCCCCCCTTGAGGCACCCACCTCTTGGACGGGATCCAGCCCGTGACCCATTTCTGAGGCCGAAAATCTAAATGCTGCACTTTGACCGAGGTACCTAGTGACCAAATGTTAGGACATCTACCCAGGTGGAAATCATGGGATGCAATTGCAGCTTGATCAGATTTTGTGTGGCTATTGGGAAATATCACCAGCTATTTCGGGATATGCCCCCTTTACCCCTCATTATAACCGATTATTTCATCCTTCACTAGTTTCTCTTCCGGTGATTTCAGACCCCACTGTTGAGTACTATTGGAAGGTCCAGTGCTATTTGAGAGGAAGGACGTTACATCTTCTAGGACACAAGCATTTGTTTTCTTTGATTCCCCATGTGGACAAAACCCACTTATCCACATATATTCTTCATTTTCAAACCACTTTATGTATGATGCACTTCTGACTACATTTTGATTTGGATATATATATTGTGTAAAGTTCAAAATTTGCAACAAAGGCTCTTGTTTCTTTATTAATCTCACCACCATTTGCACACATTCACTTAGATAGTTGGACATCATAGGGGACCCATAGAATCCCTGTCATTCCCAACACTCGCTAAACCTCCCTCCTATCTTAGGTGGAGTGTCTGGTCTTGCCCACTCATCGACACCACCTTCACACACTCCTGTGAGTGCTACTGTCTTAGGATCAGCGTTGCTTGGTTCCACATTACTTGGGTCCACTTCCCAATTCCCGCCATCCACTCACTCTCCTTTACATGGAAGCGGAGGACCAACTTCCTCTCAAGGGGGAAGTACCAACCCACCTAGCCCCCATCGAGGGTCAGGTTCACAACACACTTACACCATGGTTGGAGCTAATCCTCCCCCCGCCACTACAGATGCCATATTTGGCCTCTCTCAACATACCATATCTAAGCAAACTCACCAATGATCCTATATTGCATGACCCCACATGGCTTGCAATGCCCACCAAACTACCTTCAGACATACCCAAATTTGAAGGAAAAGAAGGAGATGACCCTGCCAACCATGTCATGAATTTTCACCTATGGTGCTCTTCCAACAACATTATGGATGATTCCATCAGACTGTGATTATTTCAACAAACACTCACTGGCCCATCAGCCAAATGGTATGTAGATGAAAAATCAGGGTCTCATGCAACTTTCGAGTCCTTGGCCAAAGCATTTTTAACCTTCTTCCAATTAGCAATCTGCCATGACAATGGTATGGAACTACTCTCTAATTTCAAACAAACCTCAGGCACACATATCACTGATCACATTCATGAGTGGTGTACGCAATGTAGTTTGTGCAAAGCAGAAACCACCAAACAACAGTGTCTTGACTATTTTCTTAGATCACTTGTTTCTCTCCTCGATAAGGATGTATCTTCCACCTTCCCTCAATCAGAAGAAGAAGCCATCAGTAAGGCTCAAAAATATGATCTCATCTATGCACAGTCAGGGTACTTATTTTTGATCTCCCAAAACCTATGCCGTTTGGCCAAGACAAACCTGGGATGTCTCACTTAGCAGACAGACTGATTGGTAATACCACTCACCACGGTCCACAACCCCAAAAAACACCAATGTATGGAACACCTCAATACCCGCTGGCATATGGGGGCACCTCTTATTACCCCCACCCCCTTATCAACAACCATACCCTGTTGTTATGCCTCCACCCATCAGTGGGCCATCGACGACACCCCCCATACACCCACCTATTCAAACGAGTTATGGTACCCCCTCTTCCTCAGCTTATAGTACTAGCGAAAGCACCATGCCTTCATATGTACCTTACAGATCGTTATCCCCACAGAATCCATACTTTCCATTTCCTGGTCCCCCACAACCTATGGCTCCCCCACATCCTCATGCTGGGGTGAATTTTGTTCAACCCTCTCTCGTTCAACAATATCAAAATTTCGAACAGCTAAATACGACAAATCCGAACCATCCATCGAATAATGCCAGAAAGAAAGGAAGAAATATGAACAATAACAACCCAGGCCTAGGCAGGAATGACCCCCACAACCATCCCATTGGGGGAAACCAATACCAAGACCCCCAAGGGGGCATCAATACCAATATACGACGCCAAGGGAGGAACAACACTCTTCGAACTAACTTTCCTTGCGCTATATGTAATGAATATGGAAATTATACTCATCATTGCCCCCAAATTCCTAACCTCCAACGGATGAGGGCATCGATGCACTCACAGGGCCCTCCGACACCATCCACCCCTCAGCAGGCCCCACAAAAATACATGCAAACCCCCCCCCCCAACCGTATTGTAGAACCCCATTCCATACCAAGGTGTGATGAACACCCAACAAATGATCAACCCTACCCCACCACAAATGGGGCAATATGCAACCTCGGGTTCCACTCAACAAAGGAATTTGGTTGATCACAATATCCTCCTCACCATTGAAGAAATTCTTCTGCAAAATTGCAATCATCAATATGGTATGCCTCCCAAATCTACCCCAACCAACTCAGAAACATGAACAACTACTACAGGACAACCATTAATGATTCCCCATCCTAACGCGGAACCCATTCCTCGCATAGCACATATGCCTTTATGACGGAATGTACATAACCCTCATGCTAAGGCTGCTCATAATTATAGTCTAGTTGATGACTTAGCCCAACCTCCCGCAGCCATATCTGTGTTGGAGGTCATCCAAACCTGTCCATCACAGAGAAAATCCTTGCTTTCTGCCTTGGGGGAAATCAACACAGCTGACACCCAGCTGATCACATTTGATTCAGATAACGAAGAGCCACGTCTTCCCGCCCAAGTAGCCTTCTAGATACTAGTTAAGATCTGGAACACCACAGTTTATCGGTGTATCATCGATGAAGGTGCATCCACCTGCATCATGTCTAAAGATGTATGGAAAAAAATTGGCTCCCCTGAGCTAGTACCCTCTACCATCACCCTTCGAGCTTACGATGATCGACCAACATCTTCCATAGGGCTTTTTCAAAATGTCCCCATAGAACTTGGGGGCAAAACCATCCTCATTGACATTGAAGTTATCAATGCCCATCTTGATTACAATATCTTGTTCGGATGCAACTACATGTATGCTATGAAGGCGGTCGCCTCTTCTGTGTTTCATACGATGATGTTCCCCCATAATGGGAAGATCGTCAACATCGACCAATTTACACATTATGAGCCTAACCATTCCACCAACATCGATAAAATCCTCCTCCTTGTTCATGTTAGCCCGCATGATTTTCCAGTTGCCAACAAAGGTCCTGGATTATTCCAAGACCCATCCATGTTGGGCACTTGTCGGGGAGCACCACCATTCCTAAACCCATCTTTTTCAGCACAAGTGTGTGTAGTTTCCTCTAAAGGAACTGACACAGAGGATACCCTTCTTCCTAGGGAGGCTTCTATCATATCTGACATCCCACTAGTCGCAGAGCTCCCCCCTCATGAGCCTCCTATGAACTCGTTGACTCCACCAGTTCACAATTTCCCCTCTCCCCAGGGCCATATCCCAGTTTGGGAGACAGTTCCCCAAGCCATTACTCAAATTCCGTTCTTTTTCCCTACACCTGGCATCGAAGCTTTCCAAGTAGCCACAACACTTACCCTCCCTAATATGATGTTAGCAATTCCAGTTTGGTATTTACATCCACCTGAGATGGTCCCTCAACCATCCCTTCCCCCCCAAATGGAAGGAATCCCAATGACAATTCCCATACTTACTCCCACCATACCCTCTACACCCCCTCTCACTAACCTCCCTGCCACAGCTGGGGGTAGGCAAAAGAAGAAGGAGCCCATAGCTCCACCCCCCCCATGCGTCCAACCTCCTTGCACGCTATGTGAGAAACATGGACACCCAACCCACAAATGCCCATCTCTACCTGAGTTACGTAACCTAATTCCACTCAATCAAACACCATCACCACTTGCCACTATAGCAAGTACTGCCGCTACCTCCCCTAAATCAAGTAGCAAAGGGCTGTGAACCAAATTTTCTTACGCCATATGTTCAGAATATGGCCATTATACACACCATTGCCCATATATCCCATACATCCGCCACACATTAGCCGCGACACGCCACACATATCTCCCTGAGTTTCCTCCGACACTCCATACCAATGCTCCTGTGAACATGATTCATTATACTTCTTCATCAATCCTCGAGCAAAGGGGAGGTACATGTCCTCCCCCCAATTTACCGCCCGATCATCCATAGTGTCAGTAACACTGGGATGGCATTATGGACCCACTGTCCATATCTAAGGCCTTTTTCCCACTTTCATTTTTTGGTACAGTATCCCATAAGCTCTGTTTTCCAAACCACCTTCAGCCTCTTACACAGACATTTCCATCTGGTGATCATTTGCCCTTTTTCCCAGTGGATCATTTGCCCATGACACACTCAGGTACACCTACTCATGTTCAAAATTATCAAATAAATTCTCATATGTTCGATTCTCTTTAGATATTGTTCACATCGGGTATTTGGTTTTCATGTGTGTAGGTACTTGGTCATCATACATCAACGCAACCTCTTCAGGTATATACTCAACACTGGCATGTAGTCATTCCCTCTGAATCTCACTTGCATCTCCAGTCACACCCTCAGACATTTTCCTTTAGGATCCCCATCTCTGGCTCTACAGTACCAACACCTGCATTTGCATATTTGGTACTGTCACCCGGTAACACTCTTACCCACATGAGTTGTCCCATTCATAGCACATTTTTGCGCCTTTGACACTCATGCTGTTTTTCAAAACCCTTTAAGGATGGGAGTCCTGATAGTCTTACATCATGTCACGAATCAGCCACATACTCCTTCTCCTCATTTTGCTAACTTTCCCAACGGACTCCCAGAGTATCTCTTCACAGTTCTATTTTTTGACTGCACCTCCGCAGTATCACGAACCCTCCATTTCATCCACAATCAGTTTTCCCATCTGCAAATACCCCTTCATTTCACCTACCTCATACAAAAACCCACCCATGGGGCCCCCACCCTCCACCAATTATCCAAGCAATTTGCGCCCTACCCGGGCCAACCACATTACATCGGGGCATCCGTTTCTGTATTTGTACACTTATCCCAACGTATTCTTTATTTATTGTACAAACGCCTTTGTTCCCAACAGTTACATTACCTTTTTGGAAAAATGCAAACCATGTCACCCTTGGTTGGGGCACTACTTATCATCTACCCTTGACAACATCGTCCATATCCTCTAACTATCCCACAGGCCACTTACCTCTGCCCTCTAAGTTTACTCACTTTGTCCCGCCTTTGGCACAACTTCGCCCATGTCTTGCTGTCCCCCTGACACTTGACCTCGTTGCATGGTTGTGGCCACTTTTATCTCACATACACCCCAACCAAGGGTAGTCTTGAGTCTTCCTACATCTTGACTTCGTCCATGTACCTCCTCCCATTCCTCACCTCACCTAGTAGATTTCACGAAGCCATTTGCTTATGGGAGCCGTGTCCCCCTTTTTGTCGACATCAACACAGTTTTCCAGAAGGGTGACAATATCTTGATTCTCATTACCTATCCAATGAGAGATCTTGGATGGCACAGGGAGAACCACAATTACTCCCTACTGTCGTTGACCCCCATAAAATTTGACGTCAACACTTTCTCATGTTACGGTGGGTTATACTTTGTGACTATTGCAGTTAGTTCTTGTACCTGCTGAAGACCTCTGAACTTGGATAGGCTATCAATGACTACATAATCTATGATACCTCTTCCAGATGTCACTGCCTACCATTCAGAGTATGTTCCTCCATAGAATTGTCTTCTGTCTTTATCATGACCGCCCTCGAGGGCACTTCAATTGTCTACATCAACACTTCATTCCTCTTTTTTGAGTTACATGACACAAGCATGGGGCATGCCCACCTCGTTTGTACATAGTTTATTTTTACACACCTTATGGAAGGTTGAGTTCCACAGGTTCCTTTTTCCCTCCAATGGATAGCTCTGGACAATCCCACTATTTCTGTCTCTTACAACAACACTCTTAGTAGAAGAAATATTGATGGATTTCGGCTATACATATTCTCCTAACCTCATCCATCAGGGGGCATCTGTTATCACTGAAATTTCGTCCACAAATGGTTATAAGAATTCAACATAGTCAAATAGTTATGAGGTCATCCATGGACCTGAATTAACACAAAAGCAATCACAAAGGGTCAAAACTATACAACTAGTGCAAAAATTAAAGGGCGTTATGAAGACACTGGGTGCGTGCGCACATGCACAAAACAGGAATGCAGAAATCACGCACATGCGCACGATGCGCGACTGTTGTCTCAAAAAGCCATGCACCTGAGAAACAACGCATTTATGAGAGTGGTCGGCCTCCCACCCACTTCTGGTTCAGCTTCCAAGTTGATTTGACACTCAAATATGGACTGGATTCGATTGGGTGGCTGGTCAAAGACCTAGAAATGCCCTAATTAGCCTTTTTACACACTACAAACTAGTTGGACAATAACTCAAAGGAATGCTATAAAAAGGCCATGGATAGACTTCATTTTTCAAGGAAGTCAAAACAAAGTTATGCTGCCATTATTCTCTTGAGGACTCTTCTATCCTTGCTAAGAGTATACTTGCATCATTGCATTGGGCAATCCATCTCAGCCCTTGAGTGGATTAGCAAAGAATTATTTCACCATTTTCATTTTTATTTTCAAAGTTGTAAGAAGAGCTTATTTGTGGGGTTCCAAGAGCCCTCCCTTGGAGGAAGAAGGGACTCATAGTCCCCTTGATTCTCGGTGTTTTCTTTCAGTAATATCAGCCTTATCATTGGTGACATGGTTCTCATTGTTTCTTTTGTCCTTATGTCCCTATGTTTATAAATTTAGTTGTTGTTTTATTTCTTAGTTTAATTCTTAGTTATTGTTTTATATTTTTTTTTCTAACCCTTTTCCTTGTAGCTGTCCTGCTTAGCAAACCCAACTAATCTTGCAAGCACCTCTATTTTGATCACTAAGGTGACAAAAGAGGTGCAACAGTGGACCTGTTCAGAAGTTCGACGTTCAGAAGTGTTGAGGGATGTTACAAAGAAAAATCCTGAATCCCAAAGCTCTGGAGTCAAAAATTTATGGAGGTGATGCAACCTGCTGACGTCACCTGGGATGATGTGGACATACGGGATACATGCCACATGTTATCATTTTCAAGTGTTTCAAGGACTGATTGGGCCAATTGGAACATGGCACATGTCACTAGTCAGATATGGCCATGTGTCCACTCCCTATTATCTGCAACATAGCACACCTCTAGTGCGTGGTTGTTGACTAGACTCTGGTGGTTCACCAATTCGGCGTTTAGGAGAAAATTTAAGTTATAATGGGAAACCCACCGAAGCTCAGAGTTCCAGAGCTCCTATCCACTGTAGATCTCGGCCAGGAGCGTGGACCATTGATTCTTGAAATCTTAGGGGGTCACTAGTTTGGTGAGACAAAAGTATTTTGTTGCGAAGTGTTAAGATATAAAAGGCCTAAGTCATAGTCAATCCTGACCATTCGTCAACAAGTGAATGTCGACCATCGATCTCAGTCCTTGATGGATTTTTCCAATTTGGAAATTTGGGAGGCAGTTCAAGATGGAGCCTTAGAAATCCTGAACCCTGGAGTCCTAGAGCTCCTTTTGACTATAGATCTTAATAAAGAAGGAGGATCGTTGATCCGTGAGTCCTCAAAATTCTAGAAATTCGACGTTCGAGAGATTTGGGGTGTGCAGGTGTAAAGTTCGCCAAAACCCAAAGTTACAAAGTCATGAAATGCCGAAGTGATGTGGCATGTAGATATCACCTAAGGTGATGTGGAACTTTGTAAGCATGCCACGTGCAAATCTATTTCATGCCTTTGGTATGTCTTTTTTTCCAATGAGAACCAGACAAATTCCAACCATTGATTGGGCCACGTATACACTCCTTGTTTTCGACACATATCACCCCTTTGGTGTGTAAGTATTGATAAGACTGTAGAAGTTTGGATATTTGGCATTCGTAGGAAATGGATTGCAAAGAAGGTAGATCTTTCGAATCAGAAATATCTGAAGTGCCAGAGCTCCGAATCTCAGAAGAAGCAGTTGTTCAGAAGATTCACCACTTCGACGTTCAGAGGAAATGAGGTGAGGTGAAAGGAAAATCTCTGAAGCCCAAATTTATTGAGCCCCGGAGGCTTGAGGCATAGGAAGCACCTTGCAGTTGGCACTCGGTCAAGCTCGTGGTCACATGCATTTGGGGGCTGAAGAAAACAGGCTGGTGCCCGAAAATTGTTTTTGAGAACAAAAAAAAAGAAAAAAGGATCTTAAAGAAGGAGCCGATGGGTTTTTTTATTTATACAGACCTACAACTAACAAAGTAAAGAATGACTGTAAACCTGAAGAGAGGATCCAACATGGATCCAAGGGCCAATTCGACTCTGATATGAAAGAATCCATGTTCAGGGATTGCATCATTGAAAAGACAAATTGTTCAAATATCCATAACTTCCCGCTGAAAACTCAACATTGAGCATGGAAGCAGTCATTGGAAAGTTATTAAACAATAGAAGATAAATGTTCACCCATAAATTGGATATGAATAATCATTTTATCGAGAAATCAACATAAAATAATTATGATATATTAATGAATCAGAATGGTTCTTGTTTTCATGAAATTATTGATAACAATTAGCTTGATAAAGTTTCGTTGGCTGCACATTTTTTGCATAATTAATTGTTGTCAGAAGAGAGTTATCACAAAGTGTAGATAGATGGATGATGCATGAGAGGCTTATAATCAAGAAGATGAAATCATAGCGATGAATGTCCAGTTGGGTATGGAAGGAACAAAATCCAATGGACATGGAGAAGAAAATGATGATAACATGAATATGGTAGAGACCATTAGAAATTTGTAAAAATATGTCTAGAGACACAAAGATGATAATGAAAGGATTATGAAATCCAAATGGTAACAAGAAGACTTCAATATGAAGTTAATGAAGATCCTAGACATAATTGAAAAATAAATTGTATAAGGAGAGTGGCTCTTGTAAATCAGGAAGCCACAGGAGCCCATAGGAAAGAGGAAGATCCAGGAGTGATAATAGACATCACCATCACTCTCAAAGACAATCCAAAAGGACATCACATAGTAGCTCAAGTCCATCCATAAGACATCTGGTATGGATGAATTGAAAGGAGAAATATGAAGAAAGATGAAGATGTCGAGACATAGTTGTTGGGCATGAGAAAATATTTCCAACTGCATAATTATTCTTCTCATGCAGAAGGAATAATTTCTATCTACTAGCTTAAAGGAAAGGCATCCATGTGGTGGGATGAGCTTGTGCAAGTGAAACACATTAGAGATAAGAATGTTACATGGAAGGAATTCAAGAAGAATTTTGAGAAGAAATATTTAACCAAGAGGTATTATGACAAAAAGATGAAAGAGTTATTTGAACTCAAACTGGGAAGCATGACCATTGATGAGTATGAAAGGATATTTTTAGAACTGATGAAGTATGTCTCTGTTACCCATGATTTTGGTCATCATGATGGTGTATTAATGATGGTGTAATCAAGATCTTCATAAGAACTTTCTCCTGAGAAAAGTTACTTTCATCTCTTCCTAGAAAACTCACTTTTGAAGAAGGTTCGCAGGCTGCTAGTATACCAGGGTGCGAGAATGACCCATTCTCGCAGGCTGCCTTAAGCCAGGGTGAAAAATTCTCGCATTGTGCTAAATAGCTAGGGTGCAAACTCGTCCTAAAGCATGGAAAAAGATGAATTCTCGATGGTTCTAGAAGGGAATCTTCTAGAAGAATGGGTTGGCATTCGAATGGTTATCCTTGTACTGGATTCCCTAATATTGTGGGATCATTCTTATCCAAGTAACTATATTATTCTCTCCTATATATTGAGGGAATTCTCATGGAAAAGGTTAAGCAAGATTCATTGGAGAATTGGTGAAAGAATTGTGTGAAGGACTTAGCTTGAACAGTAGCTTGAAGACTCTAGCAAGTCTATCAAGAGGATTTTATCTTCTTCATACAAGGATTGAGCAAGTGTGTGTGTTGGAGCCAAGAGCCATCGAAAGGAAGCTTGAGACATCAATGCAATCAGGTTGTAATCTTTAATTTCAATCAATATGATACAATGGCATGTCCCTTTCCCATAAAGCTATTCTCACTTTATTGTGTAATTCCTTGAGCATACACATAAGTTGACAGTTGAATATATTTTGCCATCTTCACTTTGGTTGGTTTGTGTTGTCTTGGTCTTGACCTCACGAGAGCATCGGAGCGAAGCGGGAGAAACAAAGACCCTAGGAAGTAATACTAAGGTATGTTACTTGTTCCTTCCTATTAGTTAATTCAATGGTCAAAATTTAGGGAAAGAGTCATGTCCTGTCCTGTTTTGTTCTAGATCCAGGTGGATCTAGGGAGATCTGTTAGTGTCTGCACCTACCGATTAGTCCGATAACAAAATTGGAGACTCCACTGGGGATCATCCCATTTTCTTTGTGGCTTTTGGTATTTTTACGTGGCCATTTTCTCTTGTTTTACTTTTCTCCATTCATATCAATCTTTGAGTCTTCAAGATACCCTGATAGACCCTCTGGGTCCATAGTCCTCTTCAAATTTTGTGTCATTTTCCAAAAATTTGACTAGTTTTAGACATTTTCGCACTGCACTCCATAGTAGCCTGCGAGAATCTGTAGAGTTCACACTCTGCCTTTAGGTTCAGTGCAAGGTTCTCGCACTCTGCTCAAAGCTCACCTGCGAGAATCACTAATTCTCTCACTGTGTAATATTTCCAGCCTGCGAACTCATTTTTTCAAAATTTTGGATTTGAGTTTTGGCATCTTCAACTGCCCAGATCAGTCTAGGTGCTTCATAAGAGTTTCTTGGACCATTGATTGATGTTCTTCTTGTCTTCATTTTTGTGCATGAATAGTCTTAGGATTTCCAAGGCTTTTCTTGTCATTTCTGTCTTGACTTTTCTTGGCATAGCTATACTCTCTGATTTTGGAATCTGAGTGTGCTTGTTTGGTTAAGGACCGACGATCGGTTGAAAGTTGAGTTTCTTGGTCATTATAATTTGCTTATTGTTTGAAAGATCCTTTTTCTTATGAAATTGAAAAGACTAGATTGGTTTGCTTCTTTTTTTGGTTTTCATTGAAACAATGGTTTGGGTTTTTATCATTGCTTGTTCATTGGTTTTTGATTTCCTGTACTCTCACTACGATGGTGTGGGTCCTTTTTGAAAAGTGAACAAAAGTTTTTCTTTCAAAAAATCATTTTCGTTTTCGAAAACATTGAAAAACAATTGTTGAAATTATTGAAAAAGAAATAATAGAGAATTGTTATTGATGCGTGATTTGTTACATTTTCATTTTAAAGGAAATTGTGTCTTGTATTTCAAGTTTGATTCGGAAAACTTCTCTTTCCCTCCCGTACATAGGATTCATTGAACACAAATCGATATATTTTTCATTCTCATCCATGCATCATTGCATCAGAGTCATACAACATAAGTTTCATCTCTGTTTGCTTTGAGTAATCAACTCTTAATAACACTGCGCCATTGTAAAATTTGGCTAGTAACTCTTTTCTAGGGCTCTATTACACCAACATTTAGCTAGGCTAGCACTTTGGAATAGGAAGAGAGATAGACTCTCCAAAGAATAAAACACACAATAACATCTTGTGTTAGGGACTGTTAAATTCCATTTGCAACATCTTGTCCTGGGAAGCCCTTCTCACACAAGGGTTAAACATGAGGTCGCATCGATATTGACAGAGTTACTCACCCTGCTTTGTTGATATCAGTGTAGAGATTGCACGTATTATGGGGATCACTCGGAGGTATACCCACAATGATGAGTGGAATCCTTTTGAGTTGATTTTGGGCTAGATACCCTACCCTTGCGTGTGGATCAGACTGTCGACTGTCCCCCCAGGCTTTATTGTTGTTGGTGGTAACCTTAGTGGCCTATCTTTCTAGGTTCTTACATGAGGTGACTGTGAAGGGGAAAGTCTTCATGGTACCTGGAATTGACGTTGACCAAACTCACTCGGGCTCCTTGGAGGGTATACCCATGATTATGTGTGGGAGCTTGAACCAGGGTGTAAGTCCGTTAAGCAGGTCGTCAGCGTAACTTTTCCACCCTAGCCTAGCCCCTTCTCGTCTCATTGTTGCGACGTTGGATTTCAACACCAACTAGTGACTTCGGAATTAGAAGGTCTTGTTTGCTTGGTGTTGCTTCCTAGATTTTGTTTACTAGCGCATGTTGTTTGTTTCTCAAAGTTGACCATAATATTTTCTTCGTGAAGTTTTTCACTCATTTACAACAGCTCCTCCACGTCATTTACGTAGAATGCAGGGTTTATCTCTAGAGCATATGGAAGGTTCTCAACCCTTGCCTACAAGTACACCTGAGGGATCTCCTCGGCAAAGTGAAGTCACAGTCGTTACCATGCCACAAGTGGAATGAACTAACTCTCTAGAACATTTTCGAATTACAAATACTCGAGAGGACTTTCGACTTCACCCTGATTCTGAGCGAACTTTTATGCGACTGAATTGTTTGGGAGACTTAGTTGCTACATCTTCTGGATCACCAGTTGGACCCTTTGCAGACATAGAAGGCCAAGATATTTTTTGGTCTACAGGAGTTTTCCGACGAGACCTTTTTGGTCCAGGTTCACCTGTGATTCGATGGCAAAGCGGGAGAGGACCCAAACAATCATGTTATAACTTTTCACATATGGTGTTCATCCAACTCGTTGATGGATGACTCTATTTGTTTACGTCTTTTTCAACGAACTCTCACGGGTTCTGCTACAAAGTGGTAAATCGAATTGCCACGAGGTTTCTTCTCTGACTTTAACACCCTAGCTATGGATTTTCTCACACACTACCAGTTACCAATTCGTTATGACACGGGGACCGATATTTTGACTTATTTCAAACAGAATAAGGCCACTCATATATCCGATCACATTCATGAGTGGCGATGACGATGACATCTTATTAAACTCGAAATCCCCAATCAGTTGTTGGCAGAATGGTTCACCAAATCGTTTGTGAATGACATCGGTCATGACATTGCCATGGGTGGAGTGGTCACTAAAGAGAAAGCTATAAGTCGTGCTCAATATCTTGACCTCATTTACTCGCAAACAGGTACCCTTTACAATTTACTACCTGACTTACCTCGTCCTTCCACTTCCACAACTTCAACTACTCCAGCTACCTCGCATGTAGCTGACGGTGTGATTGGCACTTTCCAGGCCCAACCACACTTCGCCTCAAGAACAAACCCCAAACCTGCTTCTTCTAATGTTCAAAATGCTCCTTCTCCTACCCCTCCCGCCAGCAACACTTCTGAAGTAAATGCAGTCCAATCTACCCCAGCCGGTAAAAACAAATCTAAAAAGGGGAGAGGTAAGAATAAGGAGGGAAAAAATAATTCTCAAGTAGAGCAAACCAAAACTACCCCTATTGATGATCGGGATAAGCGCAAACCTAGATACCCTTGTCTTATCTGTGGTGATGATCACTACACGAAGGATTGTCCACGATGCGTTGAGGTCACTAAGTTCCTTCAAGGATCTCCAAAACCACCTACTCCGATCATTTTGTCACAACCCTTCCCATCTCAACAACAAGCTCAGTTGGTCATTCACGACCAACCCTCCTCTTCCACTACATCCTATGTTTTGATGTGTATTGGAAATTCAAAGCAGAGCGAAGTTGCACTCACTACTCAAGCCAAAGATTATTCTCCCTCTAAAGAGAAGGTTGATGATCTACCACCTCCTTCGGTACAACCCTCTCCTGCGACTCTACCTACCAACGGTCCTCTTCATCTTGAACGACCTAGCCTCGACACAGTTCTGCGAGCCCCCCAAAGGGCATCATTCGGAAATCGGCTTTCAATCCTCATGCTCGTGCAGCCTAGAACTACATCATTGTTGAATATCTGGCCCAAGCACTTTCTACGATGTCAGCCCTAGAAGTCCTTCAAACTTGTCCTGCACAACAGAAGGCAATGTTGAAAGCTATCGGTGGAATCGATCCGACGGATACGAATTTGATAATCTTTGACTTGGAAGATCAAATTCCAAGGTTACCTCCTCAACTTGTGTTCCATATCCAAGTGATTGTCTCTGACAAAAACATTTTCCGAACCGTTATCGATGAGGGTGCTTCGACATGTGTTATGTCTCTTGCTTGTTGGAAAGCTATTGGCTCTCCTTCTTTGAATGAGTCCAAGAACACTCTTAAAGCCTTCAATGGCTTTGGTTTTAAGCCCTATGGTGTCCTTCCTTCATTGCCCATCACATTAGAAGGAAAGACGGTCCAAGTCGAAGTGGAAGTATTTGATGCTCCCCTTGGTTACAATCTTCTGCTTGGCCGTAGCAAGATCGATTCCATGCGCACAGTTGTGTTGACCCTTTTCCATGTGATACGTTTCCCACATCAAGGTAAGGTCATTACGGTCGACCAACTAGCCTTCTTCAATTACGATACCCGTACTGGAAATGTACCGTTTATCACTAAAACCCCACCGGGTTATGAGAACATCGGTGTAGGCCTTCTAAAGGATTCTTCGTTAATGGCTACTTTCCCCATTCCACCACCTGATGTTCCACGCTCATCTGTTACTTCCATCAACATGATCTCCACCTTGCCTCATAAGCTTCCTGTATCTCACGACCCCTGGATAGTCCCTGACCCTGGAGATCATCTTCGTTACGACAACGCAAAGCCATTAAGTTCGGTCGAATCCGCCTATCAGGCCATTCAATCGGCACTGCCTTCTACCCCCTCTCTTGGTGAGTTGTCTCCCGATCCTTTTCGTGTCATTTTCCCCACAGATGAAATGATCATGTTTGTCATGGAGGACACCCCTTGGGACAATGGGAATCATCGTTCCATCCTCTTTTTGGAGCAACATACCCTTGAAAACTACCAACAGATTTCGACCCCGTTGACCGTTGTTGTCATCTCAACCATTCCCGAGTCCATACACAATGTGTTTTTAGAAGGTAACTTAAGCAATATCTCACCCACTATTCCCCTTGACATATCCATCAAACCTGGGATTGTCGAAAATGTCCATATCAAAGCTTCGTGTTCTTTCGACGAAGTCGTCACCTACACATCCCTTTTCAAAGGGTTTCGTGATATCTTCGCATGGAGCTACGAGGAAATGCCAGGTATCGACCCTGAGATTGTGATACATGAGATAAAGACATACCTCGACGCTAAACTCGTCCGGAAACGCCTCCGTCTAGTTCACCCACATAAAGCGGTTGATATCAAGCTCGAAGTCGAGAAACTTCTGAAAGCCGACTTTATTTATCTGGTGGCTCTCACAAACTGGGTTTCCAATATTGTCCCGATTGACAAGAAACAAGGCACCATTCGTGTATGCGTTGATTGTAGGGATATCAACAAAGCTTGTCCAAAAGACAATTTTCCTACCCCCTTCGTCGATCAGATTGTCGATGACTGCGTCGGAAGTGAAATCTTCTCTCTCATGGATGGTTTCTTCGGATATAATCAAATCAACATTATTCCCGAAGATCAACATAAGACTTATTTTATTTGTCCTTGGGATACTTTTGCCTATCGAAAACTTCCTTTCGGTCTTAAGAACGTTGGCGCAACTTTTCAACGCGTTATGTCTTATGCTTTCCATGATATCAAGCACATTGTTCAACCATATTTGGACAATTTACCTGCTCACTCAATGCGCCAAGTTGATCACCCAAAACACCTTCGAGCCATTTTCGTCCGCTGTCGGTTCTATCGTATACGTTTGAATCCTCATAAGTGCGTTTTCTGCATGGAATCTGGCCACCTTCTATATTTTATCGTTTCGCGTCAAGGGATCCGGGTGGATCCTTTAAAGGTTGAGGCGATCCTTAATCTCCCTCCTCCTTCTACACTTCACCAGTTGCAAAGTTTGCAGGGGAAAGCAAACTTTCTTCATCATTTTATCCCAAATTACAATGAGATAACTCATGGATTTACACGGCTATTAAACAAGGATTCAGAGTTCGTCTGGGACACCATTGCCAACAATGCTTTTGAAGCTTTTAAATTGTCCCTAACGCGTGCTCCGCTTCTCTTTCCCCCCAATTACAGTCGTGATTATTTCCTTTATCTTTCTTCCTCGGATTACACCATTGGTATGGTTCTCATCCAAGAGGATGATGCTAATGACGAAGATGTTATTTACTACTTGAGTCGAAGTCTAACGCCTACTGAAATCAAGTATTTACATGTTGAAAAACTGGCCTTGGCTTCCGTTCAAGCTGTCCAATGCTTCCGGCACTATATCCTCTCGTGCAAGACTACAATGATTTCTCATTGCAACCCTATGCAACACATTCTTACCCATCAATTGCTAGGGGGAAAATACTCCAAATGGATTGTGATTCTCCAGGAGTTTGACTTGGTATTCAAACGCGCCAAGTCCAAGAAGTCCTTAGTTTTTCCTGAGTTGATATGTGACTTTCCCCATTCTGCAACAGAAAATGTAGCAACTGATTCATTACCCGATGAATCTCTTTTTCTTATCAACACTGATGATCTTTGGTATGGTGATATCATTATATATCTCCAAACCTAGACTTTATGGCCAACTTTGTCTAGTACTGACCGATGTCGCATACGCTATCAAGATCATCAATACATTATCCTCGGAGATACTCTTTATCATCGGGGGCTTGACTCTGTTTTTCGACGTTGCTTAACGTTCAATGAAGCCGAGAAATCTCTGAATGACTGCCATTCTGGAGCATGTGGTGGTTACATGTATGGGTATGCTACTGCACAGAAGATCTTACGAGTAGGTTATTTTTGTCCTTCTTTGTTTAACTACTGCATAATCGCCGTTCAAAAATGCCATGCCTGCTAGACCTATAATAAAAAAATACGGTCACATCCTGCTCCTCTTCACCCTATGGTCTCCATTGGTCCCTTTGCAAAATGGGACATCGATTTCATGACATGTCACCCTCACTCGGCCGGGGGGCATGGTTCCATCATTGTAGCTGTCGATTACTTTACGAAATGGGATGAGGTGATGCCGACATTTGACAACACTGGAAAGACTGCAACATTATTCATTTTTAATCACATCATAGCTCGTTTTGGTGTTCCCCAAGCTATCGTCACCGATCACGGTAGCCACTTCAGAAACTTCATGATGTCCAAACTTACTGAAAATTTGGGTCTTTGCCATGATAACTCAATGCCCTATTACCCACAAGCCAATGGCCAGGTCGAAGCAATTAACAAATTTCTCATAACTATGCTCCGACGAATGATAGGGATTCACAAAACAAGTTGGCATACAATGTTTTTTTCAGCATTGTGGGCTTATTGGACATCTGTCAAGTCTTCTACTGGGTTTACACCTTTCTGGTTAGTCTATGGTGTGGAAGCCATCCTCCTGATTGAATGTGAGATACCCTCTTTAAAACTAGCTGTTGAACTCCTACCAAACACTTCTGCGGAGGAAGAACATCTATTATGTCTTATGCGATTAGACAAAACTCGACGCGATGCTACCCTAGTTATAGAAGCTCAGAAGAAACGTGTTAAGGCCCAATACGACAAACATGTCAAGCCTCGCGTTTTCTCCGAAGGAGATCTCGTTCTCCTCTATGATCAAGATCAAGATATGCTAGGAGCTGGAAAATTTGAAGCCATGTGGCAAGGTCCTTATATCGTTCGATGAGTTTTGGAAAAAGGAGCTTATGAGTTAGTAGATTACGATGGTATCCCTTTGAGTGAACCCAAGAATGGGTTGTACTTGAAGAAGTACTATGCATAAAATCATCTGTGCACAAGTACTTGTATTTTTATTGTATCATATTTCTTGTGTGTTACTGTAGATTTCTTTTGTCGTTATCTGGTCTCTGCCCTTATGTGACGTTGTTTTTGATTTCTAGATGTTGGAGTCTTCGCTACCCTATATTGGCTTCACTGATGGTGCTAGCCGTAGTACTCATAACCTTGCTTCCGCTGCATTGGCAATTTACGCCCCTACAAACGAACTTGTCTCCTTACGAGGTGTGTGCCTCGGCCGTGCGACCAATAACATTGCAGAGTATAGCGTCGTTATTGAATTATTTGTTGATGTTATCTCGCTCAGAATTCGTCATTTGGTTGTGCGACTCGATTCACAGCTTGTAGTACTACAGTTAAGTAATGTCTATACTATTCGAAGTCCTACTTTGTTACGGGTGTATTTGCGAATTCGCCTCTTGGAACGTTATTTTGATTACATTGAATATCAACATATTCCTAGATGTCTTAATACATTAACAGATGCATTGACTAACTATGTATTAAACAGACATTTGGATCATTTATAAATCAATCACATATATTTTTCACACAATACAAGGTAAACCGGTAGAAGTCGTCTGTATATATAGCCATCAAAAGAGTTTTTTACAAAAAGTTTTTTTCGAAGACCAAAATGTAAAAATCTGAAGCTCATAGCTTCTACAAAGTGACGTCATGGATGACGCACACGATAACACACAACTTCCCAGGAAACTATACGGAGCAGTTGAATCATAGACCCTGACACTCCTACTGTATGACGCTGATCGCGTCGTGGAACCTCTTCAAGAGGCATGTCTGGAATATCTGCGATCAAGCCCTCTAAGTTTTATTCCACTACTTGATAATCCTCGACATATTATGGCACTGGCGCTACCTCTCCTCGCTGCTGAATGGGAGAAGTACCAGGAGGTCGGCAAGGTCCAACATCTGTGTCATCAAAAAATGGATTTTGTATTTAGTCTTTGGACCAAGATATAAAACAAAAAAAAAACATTTGAATATGATAAAATTCACAAAAACATTTAAAAAGAAGAAAGTTTGTGTACTTCTTACCAAGTTCCCCCCACTGGGCATCCTCTGGCAGTACTAAGTCCGGATCTCCTCGAAAATCCAATCCATCATAAGCATAGTCGTCGACCATCAACATCTGTGGTCGAAGCCAGTCGAAGAAGGTATCATCATACTTGATGATTGGTCCAGCTACGTGCCGGGCCATGAGCCGACACCATCTCAACATTCTTGGATCCCTGGGAGCTGGTAAATTCCACTCAACTTGCAGTCTCAGTAATGGAACCCTCTCAAGGAAGAAGGACACTAACAAAGATCCGTACCTGAATTGCTTCAGGTCACCTCGTCTGCATTTTGTCAAGTACTTTTTCATACTACGAAGCACTGCATCTACCCAGTTGAAAACCCGAGGTCTAGTGCACTCAATAGCATACTAGAATTAAATCTGTAGCGCCATGTGAGGAGCTGAGCTTCCTGCCATCCGAGCTATGGTGAATAAGATAGTACGGAGGGTCAAATCTCGTACCCCCCAAATAGCTACTTTCCCTTTCTTCCTCTTTGCCTCGGGAACACAGTGTAAGCGACAGTACTCACTCATGGGTAGCCCACCACCTCTGCTACCAGTCAGGCTCACATGGTACTCCCGTCGTGATAGTCCAGTCAAGAAGTAAATGTAATCAATATCTAAGGACAGTGTGTGGACCCCCACATGAAATACCTACTGATCGAGATCCCATATATGCACAAGGTACTCTAACAACATGACTTGGTCTCTCATGCCCGGGATACGAAAGTACTTCAGAAGGCCACAGTTTCTTAAAGCATCAATAGTGGGTGGATGATTTACGACAATAGAATTGTCTTCTTCTTTATCCCTTTCATGCCATTCAAGAACAATTTTGATGGCCAATTACCTGCATAAAAAGCACAAAAAGAGGATTAGCAACTCTCTTCATGAATTGGTTCTCTTTCATTGAGTAAATATTTAAAAAAAAATTGTCCTTTGCGGTTCTCACAAGTTCCCTTTGGGCACAATGCGAGAACCTCGCAGGCTGCTGTGGGCTCACCTGCGAGAATCACCCATTCTCGCAGGTCCCGTGTAGCCCACCTGCGAGAATGGCTGAGCGCAAGTAGGGATCATAAAATCAACTCAAAAATGAATTTTTAACCAATGAAAATGAAAAATTAAACCATGAAAGAGTAGAAGACAAAGAGCCTACCTCATTTTCGCTGACAACTCGCCGAATGGACACTCGTAACTCCCGCAATCTCACACCAAAATTCGAGGGTAAAAGAGGGGTTTTTGAGCTCAAATAGTGGAAAAGTGAAAATGATATGGTAAAAAGAGTTTTACTCCTTTATATTTACTTTTACCATGTTATTTGGTTTTTTATGATTATTTATCTATTAAACCCTAATCCCTAATGTCCTTCTGAGTGTAACTTTTGCAGGCGTAACAACTTCGATATTCATATACAGGAATGCAGACATAATTTTTCTTTTTTCATCCATGTTTTGATTGTTTTTAATGGTTTTTGTATAAAACCTCGAGCGTGGTCTTTGTCCGTTCTTGCGCTTGAAAATACATGAGAAAGCGATCGAGCATACTTTTATCACTTTTTCGAGCTCAACAAGGTTATACGAAAAAGGAACCCCCCTGGAGCCTCTTTAAGCTCTTTTCAGACTCTCTAAACATGAAATGATAGCCGAGCGATCTTGCTATTTTCACGCTCGAAAAGTTATCTGAAGAAAGCGTCTAGTGAGCGATAATTTATCTCTTTTTCGGTCTCATCGGACTATTTTACGAAAAAGGAACTGAGAGAGTTCTCTTTTAAGTGTTTTTCCAGACTCTATAATCATGAAAAACGTTCGAGTTTTCTATCTTTGGACTCGTTAAACAAACATCGACAAACCCGTAATGGGACCGAACCACTCCTTCTTAGGGTCCATTAAACATACTCCGAAGGATAAGCTTATATCAATAAGAATATGTTATCCTCCTCAAGCTTGCGTAAAAATCAAGAGGTACTCACCAAAAATGGTGGGGGAAAATTTGGGAAAGGGATATGTTTATCATCCTCGTATTGATTGGCAGTAAGTGTCGCTCTTGAACATGACACCCCCCATTCATTATATTTGAAGCCGGTTTGGGAAATCCATTTGTCTCTCATTTGATTTGCTACAAGGTCATTCTCTGTGTCGTCTTTGAGTCAATGCTGCCAAATCATTGGTTGTGTCATTCATGTGTTCAAGAGAAGTCCATTTGAAACCACTATTGAGTCGACCATCTGCAGTTGTCCATTCTCTTCATGTCGGCCTTCCCTGTGTCCAGTTCAATTTACATCATACTCTGTTTCACCTTCAAAATCTGTTACTCATTTCGTGTCATTGATAGGGGATACATCAAGGCCCTCCTGTGACGAGTTTTGTTCCCTCGACTTCAACTCATTATCCAGAATCAAGACTTAGAAATTCTTTGGTACCTTGGAGCTTGCATGCCTCAATGGAAGTTTTCCTTGCTTTCAATAGTGGGTTTACATCATTGACCCCTAATCGAAATATTCCATCGGCTGTTCGAATTCAACTCACTTATTCACACTTGATGGATTTTACTAGAGTACCTTGGGAGTCATTGACATCAATGGTGATTTCCCTCGCACTTGTTAACGGTTTCATCAATGACCGGTAATCAAGTGGTTTCTGCCATGTTCGACTTCAACACATGTAATCACATGGTTAAATTCGTACTTTTGGGTGACGAGATTGAAGACCCTGGATATCATCTCTTTGTCCAGGTTGAGATGGAGTATGTATAATTTGCGACACATAGATCCACTGTGTATGTCTCGTGGCTATGTTGTCTTAATTTGAAATTTCTCGCATAGATCCACAGTGTATTCTTGGTGGCTATGCTATATTTTGACGGTATGGATCCACAGTGTATGATTGGTGGCCATGACCCATGTCTACAATTGTCATCCGTATGTGATCTGAGTATGGGAATGCCTACCTCAAAAGTGATATATATGATATTCTGCAGATGCTTGGGTGTTTGCAGGTTTCTGATTAGGTGTGCTCTTGGTTTCCGACACACACATGCAGCTTACAAAGTCTTTCAGCTATAACTGGTTCTGGTCTCATACTTTGGGGGGCATTCTGTTACCCATGATTTTGGTCATCATGATGGTGTATTAATGATGGTGTACTCAGGATCTTCATAAGAACTTTCTCTTGAGAAAAGTTACTTTCATCTCTTCCTAGAAAACTCACTTTTGAAGAAGGTTTGCAGGCTGCTAGTATACCAGGGTGTGAGAATGACCCATTCTCGCAGGCTGCCTTAAGCCAGGGTGCTAACTTCTCACACTGTGCTGAATAGCTAGGGTGCGAACTCATCCTAAAGCATGGAAACAGATGAATTCTCGATGGTTCTAGAAGGGAATCTTCTATAAGAATGGGTTGGCATTCGAATGGTTATCCTTGTACTAGATTCCCTGATATTGTGGGATCATTCTTATCCAAGTAACTATATTATTCTCTCCTATATATTGAGGGAATTCTCATGGAAAAGGTTAAGCAAGATTCATTGGAGAATTGGTGAAAGAATTGTGTGAAGGACTTAGCTTGAACAGTAGCTTGAAGACTCTAGCAAGTCTATCAAGAGGATTTCATCTTCTTCATACAAGGATTGAGCAAGTGTGTGTGTTGGAGCCAAGAGCCATCGAAAGGAATCTTGCGACATCAAGGCAATCAGGTTGTAATCTTTACTTTCAATCAATATGATACAGTGGCATGCCCCTTTCCCATAAATCTATTCTCACTTTATTGTGTAATTCCTTGATCATACACATAAGTTGACAGTTGAATATATTTTTCTATTTTCACTTTTTGTTGGTTTGTGTTGTCTTGGTCTTGACCTCACGAGAGCACCGGAGTGAAGAGGGAGCAACAGAGACCCTAGGAAGCGATACTAAGGTATGTTACTTGTTCCTTCCTATTAGTTAATTCAATGGTCAAAACTTAGGGAAAGAGTCATGTCCTGTCCTGTTTTCTTCTAGATCCAGGTGGATCTAGGGAGATCTGTTAGTGTCCGCACCTACCGATTAGTCCTATAACAGTCTCCTTCATCAAGGATGATACAGTTAAGATCCAAAGATATTTGAGTGGGCTTCCATCTTTCATCAATGATAAAATTCAATATGATGATCGTAAAACCTTGGAGGAAACCATGTGGAGGGCCAAGTGCTTATATGATCAACAAAAATGAAAGCCTACTTTCTAGAAGGTTTGGGAGGACAAGAATAAGTTTAAGAGGGAACAAAGGAAGAAGGGGAACAAGCCACCATTTCTCAGAAACAATCCTCAAGGAAAACTATCTTTTAGAGAGCACAAAATGGCCGAGGTAGGCGGTAAAAGGCCAAGGAAGCCACCTATTCAATGTTGGGGTTGTAAAGGAGACCATAAGTATAGGGATTGTCCTCACAAAGTGACAAAGTGAGAGCTATCCACAATGCACAACAATCATAAATAATGGAGGACATGGGCATAAGTGTACCAAGGATCTATGCAGCCCTAGACAACAAGCAAGATGAGTTTCAATCACACATGATTGAAGTAGAAGGTATGATCAATAACCATGCATTTACTATTTTAATAGATTCAGGAGTCATTCATAGATATATAGATCTTAAGGTAGTGGAAAGATTTCATTTTCCAAGAAGCAAGCATGGGAAATCTTTGCTGGTACAACTGGCTACAAGAGCCAATAGAAAAGTTGTTGAGCTGGTTAAATCATGTCCAGTGGACATGAATGGGCTAAGTACCAAGGAAGATTTGAACATCCTGCCCTTGGGTTCATATGACTATCTAATTGGTATGGATTGGTTGGACCGACACCATGTTGTCTTAGGTTATCATAACAAGGAATTTACTTTCCTGAATGAGGAAGGGAACCCAAGAAAATTCCAAGGAATTGCTAGGGAAATTACTATCCGAGAGATCTCAACAATGCAACTGAAGAAGTGTTACAGGAAGGGCTGCCAAATATTTGCAGCCCATATGGAGGAAGCACCTAAGGTAAGGTGAAAAATATTGAGGATATTGTAGTCCTAAAATTTTTTGAGGAGTTTTTCAAGGATATACCAGGACTACCCCCAAAGAGAGATATTGATTTCTCTATAAACTTAATTCCTAGGGAAACTATAGTATCCAATACTCTCTACAGAACGAGTATATTAGAGCTGAAGGAGTTGAAAATGTAGCTTGAAGAGCTTCTGAAGAAGGGGTATAGACGGTCATGTGTGTCACCTTGGAGTGCCCTAGTTTTATTTGTGAAGAAGAAAGATGGGACAATGATGTTGTGTATTGACTTCAGACAATTAAACAAAGTAAATATAAGGAACAAGTATCCTTTGCCAAGGATTGATGATCTCTTTGATCAATTAAAGGATGTAGGGATATTTTCAAATATTGATCTCAGATCTGGTTATCATCAGGTAAGAATCAGAGATGAAGACATCAACAAAACTGCCTTCAGAACAAGGTACATTCATTATGAGTTCACAATGGTGCCATTTGGGTTATCAAATGCACCAACTATTTTCATGTGCTTAATGAATGGTGTTTTCCGAGAATACTTAGACACGCTTTTCATTGTGTTTTTGGATGACATCCTTGTATATTCCAAGTCATAAGATGAGAATGAGAATCACTTGAGGATGGTGTTACAAGTTTTAAGAGAGCACCATTTGTATGCCAAATTGAACAAGTGCTCATTTTATTAGAACCAAATTCACTATTTGTGGCATATCATATTTGAAGAAGGGATAACAGTGGACCCTGAAAATATTGAAGCTATTAAAGGGTGGAAAACATCGAAGAATGTGAAAGAATTCATATCCTTCATGGGTCTAGCTGGCTACTACAGAATATTCATTACAATGTTTTCAAGGATTACTCACCCGATTACTTCCTTGCAAAGGAAGGGGGTGAAGTTTCAATGGACAAAAGAATGTGAAAAGATCTTCCAACAATTGAAGTAGTTTTTAACCCGTTCTCCAATTCTGAGGATTGCAGATCCAAATGAATATTTCATGGTTTTCATAGGTGCATTCAAAGAAGGACTTGGTGGAGTCCTTAGTCATAATGTATTTGTGGTATGTTTTGAATCCAAAAAATTGAAAGAACATGAAAGTCTCTACGCCACTCATGATTTGGGGTTGGAACCAATAGTACATGCCTTGAAGAAGTGGATGCACTACCTCATGGGGAAAATATTTGAGATGAGAACATACCATAATGGTCTGAAATATTTGTTTGATCAACCGACTTTAAATGCAAGGCAAAGAAAATGGTTAGAATTTATCTGCGAGTATGACTTTGATATCAAACACATAAAGGGAAAAGAAAACAAAGTGGCTAATGCATTTAGCAGGAGAGTGCATGAACTGCATGCTACAACCATTACCATGTATCAGACTGATATTAAAGGAATAATTTCTGAGGATGCAAAAGAAGATTTTCAATACATGGAGTTAGTAACAAAATTGCAGCAATGTAAAATGCAACAACAGGTTGAAGATTATAAATTGGGAAATGATGAAATTATCCTATACAAGAACGTAATTTATGTACCCAACTCTCATGAATTGAGGAGTATGATTTTGAAAGACATGCATAATGTACCTTATGATGGACACCCAGGATATCAGAAAACAATTGTAGCAGTCAAAAGGCAATACTATTGGCCAGACATGAAGAAAGAAATTGCTGAGTACATTGCTAAATGTCTGGAGTGTCAAAAGGTCAAGGTTGAGCATATGCACCCAACTGTGTTGCTGCAACCATTTACCATTCCCGAGTGGAAGTGGGAAGTGGTGAAAATGGATTTCTTCACCAAATATCCTAGAACGAGCAAGAAACATGATTCTATCATGGTGATGGTGGACAAGCTTACTAAAGCTACCCATTTCATTCTAATGAAGATTAATCAGAAGGAAACCATTGTTGTTGATATTTATATGAGGGAAGTAGCATGCTTACATGGCATACCTCAACAAAATTGTGTCTGAAAGGGATTATTCAAAGGGTTCAGAACAAATATTCTGGAAGGGATTATTCAAAGGGTTCAGAATAAATATTTTGGAAGGGATTATTCAAAGGGTTCAGAACAAATATGAACTTCAACACAACTTATCATCTTGAGTTTGATGGGAAAATAGAAAGGGTGAACCAAGTGATAAAGGATATGATAAGAATGTACGTGATGGACAAACCATCTAAATGGGAAGATTATATACACTCGGTAGAATTTTCCTACAACAATGGGTATCTGGCATATCTGAAGATGAGCCCATTTGAGGCACTTTATGGTAGAAAGTGCACCACACCAATAAGTTGGGACAACCTAGCTAATAGAGAAGTGATTGGGCCAGAGTTGCTCAGGGAAATGGAAGAGAAAATGTTGAAGATAAAATAGAATTTAAAGGTTTCCCAAGATAGGAAGAAAAGTTATGCTGACAAGGGAAGAACTCACAGGGAATTTAAAGTGGGTGATCATGTTTTCTTGAAGGTGAAGGCCAAAAGAAGTTCCCTGAGGTTGGGAAATTGTTCTAAGTTGGCAGCCAAATATTGTGGGTCATTTGAAATCCTAGAGAGGATTGGACTAGTAGATTACATGCTTTCATTACCTGCATCTATGATTATTCATAATGTATTCCATGTATCATTTCTTAAGAAATATATACTTGATGCTAATCATGTTATTGATTGGAATGTGATTTAGGTGGAGAAAGAAAGTGATATTCAGGTGCATTTGGTACACATTCTGGACTGAAAAATCAAACAACTCCAGAATCGATCCATAGGGCTTGTAAATGTCCAATAGACCTGGTATGGTCCTGAGGACGCAACTTGGGGGCATGAAGATTCTATGAAGGCATAATACCCACATATTTTTGAATATTTTGGAAATCTTGTTGTTATTATGTAAGTAAGATGCACTGAGGACAATGAATAAATAAGGGGAGGGGATTGTAATACCCCAAGGCTGAGCCCCCGATGAATTGTAATTATGTTTATAGGCTGGTGATCCAAGTGTTTATAATCTGGAAGGCTTATGTGTTTATTATCCCGAAGAGCCTAGATTCTAATGCCATTGAGCCTGCTTTTGTATATGAAAAATACTCACATCATTAATATAATTACATCACTACGTGTATACTGACTACGAAGAACGATTTATGGGGGACTAATCTCCATTGGGTAGGGAAAGGGATGGGGATGAGAGGCTAGGAAAAAGGGCTAATCTTGAGGGCTTAACCCCAAGGGAATATTATAATGTATTTTCCTAAAATACTAAGGTTTGGGAAATAACCTCTGTTATCCTAAGTTCCTTTGGGGAGAGGAACGGAATCCAAGTGGAGAGGAACGAGTTCCCAAGAGAGCCATGTGTCAACCTGGGAGCATGCAATTTTATGGGGGAAAATCCATCGTTGTGGGTGTTTTCTCTCCATTCTTTCCTTGCTCCCCACTCACGCTCACACTCAGACTGAGCATTCACGTAGCCATGGATGATTTTAGGGGCTAAATTTCGCTAATGGGCTAATTTTCCATGGTTTTTCCCAAAAGCAGATTCACTATTCTAAAAATTATTTGCCCAAATTCTATAGGATACAATTATTTTACCTAAAAAATCGCCAAAATTTTATACAAACTATATAAAATCCTTAGAAATTTGAATATTTTTACAAAAATATCGCCAAACATTTATAGTTGGAATACGAAGGATTAGTAAGATTCGCCAAGGTTTCGACATTTTAAAATAAATCTCCATCCTTAAAATCATCCCTACACGTAGCTAGACATTTCCTCCATCATTGACCTCTGCAACCTATGAAACCTGTAAACCCATGAAGCTAACCCATTTTCCTATGAGGCACAACATGACTATGCAGTTCTTGAGAGATATCCCACCCTAGCCATTTTTCTATTTCTACCCACATTTTTCTCTGGACCGACGTGGCTTGTTGTCATTATTAGAGCCCATACCCAATTTTTCTAGTGTGGTTACCCATTTGACTTAGGAGCTAGACAAAAGAAGTAGGTTGTCAGGCCTGTGGTTTTGAAGAGGCGGGTTATCAGGCCTGTGGATTGAAGAATAAGGTTTTCAGGTCTATGAGAAACTCTCTCCAAGTGAGAGAGATTGTTGGGGAACTGATTTCTCCTGGAGGGAGTCCAACAACATCTATAGAGATCTAAGAATTTCTCATTCGACATATTGCAGAAGCTCTAAAAGGGAAGTGGAGCAACCTATGGACTGTGGAATAGTGAAGGTGTATATTCTCGAGGTGGGACATGCATGTGGGGAATGATATTCTGTGAGCGGTGGGTGTAAGTAGGCTCCTAGGATGGAATACTTCCTATTGCATTATGCAGTTTTCCATAGTCTTAGCCTAGTCTAGGATTCCCATTACCCTGGGTGGATTTTAGTCCCAGCTCGGGGGGGGGGGGCACTGTTGATATCTTGGAGCAAAGTGTTCTAAGGCTGGGAGGTTTGTGGAAGGTCTACATGCAGTTGGTGACTTTCATAAGAAGATAAGTACCATCTATATGTTAATTTTTATGTTGCGTATTCTGTACATGCCATGATATTTATAATATTGTTATGTAAGCCGTTGTAGCAAATTTATGTGATTTTTGCATTAATTTGTGTATTAGTAGAATGCATATTATCTTTTTAAGTTTATATGTATCATGTTACACAAAGAGATTTGTCTTCCATATCCCAATAGGTCTATTCCTGGGTATGGACAATTTGATTATCAGAATAGAGTGAGAAATTTTGTTTTGTATTTATTAAAAGTGGCATTTCCCAACATAAGGCTGGGGTGTTACAAGTTGGTATTAGATCTTGAACATATAAGTTTATTTTGAAGTAGCGTGTCCCCGTCTCGGAATCCCAATATCAGATCTTGAAAAAATCAGTTTCTTTTGAAGTAGCATGTCCCCGGCTTGGCAGCCCAGGGCCATTACAAATTGGTATTAAAGGTTGAACATATAAGTTTCTTCTGAAGTAGTGTGTCCTCAGATTGACAACCCAGTATCAGAGATTGAACATAGTAGTTTCTTTTGAATTAGCATGCCCCCATATTGGTAGCCCGAGGATCTTACAAAGGTTAGAGGCACTGACGAGATCAGAGTCATAGGGTGTCAAGTCCCGAGATCCATAGGATCTGGGAATTGGGTTCTTTGGAAGTTCATTGTTGGAACTTAATGGTTGGGGTGACTAACAACTCCAAATAAGGGGAGACTTGATGATGATGAAATAAGAGCCCCAAGTGATCAGATTCGTTAACCTAGAGTGTCGATGGACCAAGTGGTAAGTGCTACACCAATGCCACATTGGATGACACGAGTAACAAGGAGCCACTTGGGCACCACATGGAAATGAGGTGTATTGGTTTAATGAAAGCCTAAAAAATTTAGGAGGCTATAATGTTTGATCTAGAGATCAATTTTAAGCATGGTTACAGTTGTTGGAAATCTCTTGACAAGTTGAATCCATCCACGCGGTTTGTTGAGAGAGATGAATCTTTTTGGAGAAGGAGGAATTTTGACACCCCATCAACCTAAGTGATTATTAGGGGGTTGGGTGTGTTAAAATGATCCTTATAGACATGTCGTCTTGTTCATTGGTATTTTAAGAGCATAATGAATTGTTGTTGTAGATATTTTGAAAGGTGCAACCCCTGTAGGAGATAAAATAAGTAACACACTCTTCTTAGGAAGAGACTCAATTTCAAGAGATTTTTTAATAGCTCAAATTAAATATTAATTTCCTATACCTAGAGTTCCTTGGATTATCATATGCAATGGATCAACCCCCGATCTATAATGGCCATGGATAATATGAAATGCTATTCTTTGTTTAACACCCATACTTTCAAATGAATAATACTTTGCATGTTGGTTAGTAAGAATGGAAGAAAGAAAATATTGAAATCAACGCAACACATTCCAAATCTAATGTTGAAACACTAAAATCAATGCATGTACATAGAAATCAATGCATGCAGTTCATATGAATACCATAATATATGATTAATTTAAATATGGGGTTGCGATGGATAATTTGATATCGATCATATGAAAAGGGAGGTAGGAATAGTAGACCATTCGTATATTTAAATCAATATATTGCAGTAAAAATCATACTCTGATATGAACCAAACTCCAAAAAGTAGCCAATGAATAATCCAGTTTGATGGGGAAACCTCCTTTTACAATATATGTAATGCACAAGACAAGATGGGATGTTTATACAAATGATTCTCTTTTATTATAAATAGGAGATAAAGTGAGCATGATGTAACTTACCACTAAGCTGACCTAATCATAACTAATAAACTAATAATAAATTAGTGTTAGGGCCTTAACATAACACCTCTCTTTAAAAAAATATTTTTCCCTCAAAGCTTGTAATAGAGGGTGTTTCTTCATGAATTGCTCATTTTCCCACACAACTTCTTCTAGAGGCATATTCTTCCACTTAATTAGGTACTCCATAATGTTTCTATTCCACATAGATATAGAACTCCTATCGATATTTTTTTCTGGTTTAAGACTCAACTTCCCTTCTTCATATAATTCTATAAGTTTTGTCTGCACTAGCATAGTTTTTCCTAAACATTTTTTAGGAAAGATACATGAAAAAGCTTATGAATGCGAGAAGATGAAAAATCTAACTCATGAGCCACTTTCCCAATATTGTGAATAATCTTGTAGGGTGCATAAAATTTTGGAGCTAATTTCTGATTCTTATTCTATTTGTGAGTAGATTAATTATAAGGTTGCAGTCTAAAAAATACTCAATCACCCTCCTCAACTTGTCTTTCACTTTGATGTTGATATTCTTGCTGCTTCATCCTATTTTGTGCCATTTGAAGTTTTTCCTTGAGAATTGAAAAAATTTCTTTGGTCTTTTCCATATGTGACTCTATTGCCTCCACTTTGGAGTGGTCCTAAAAAAATTATGAGATACTAGGAGATGTATATCCATGAAGGGATTCAAATGGGGACATCTTAGTAGATGTGTGATAGGTAGTATTATACCACCATTTTGCTAGAGGAATCCACTTCACCCATTGAGATTCCTTGTCTAAATAATATCAACATAGATAACCCTCTAAACATTTGTTAACATGATTTATGTTTCACCATCTATTTGTGGATGATATCTAGTGTTGTTCCACTCATCTTCCATAATTATTTCCAAAAATTTCCCATGAATTTAGAATATCTATCATTTACTATTATTTTAGGAAATCAATGAAGTTTATGAATTTCCTTCATGAACACTTCTTCCTATTGACTTGTCGTATCTGTACTTTTAATTCCAAAAACATGCGCATATTTGTTTAGTCTATCCATGACCACAAAAAATGGCATCCTTACCTTCTGATGTTGGTAAACCTATAATGAAATCCATTGATATCTCTTCCCATATTTTATTAGGTATGTGGAAAGGTTGAAGTAACCATGGATTTTTTATTATTTGTCCTTTATTTCTCTGACAAACTTGAAATTTTCTTACAAATGTTTGAATATCTTTCTTCATTCCCGCAAAAATATTTTTGTTGATACTAAGAGGGGGTTGAATCGGTATCAAGTACAATTTAAAAACCTTTTAAAATTATACTTAAACCATTCAATTATATACAATGAGAAATGAACAATAGTATAAGAGTTACACCAATACACCACAATACACCATGCACAATATATGAGAAGTAATCAATAGTTTTTGTTCAAGGGAAGTAATGACTTCCAAAGGTAGCTATAGCTTCCAAATGTAAAGGGAGGGATAAACCTCCAAGAGGAAGATACAATCCTCCAATATCAA
>ML783662.1:769352-784485 GCA_009831015.1 Picea engelmannii
CTACCCATTTTTGTTTCTCTTTTGATGAAAATATTTTCTCCAAAAAGTACTTTAGGCTATGATGGTCTATCTTGACTTTAAAATTCCTCCCAATGAGACATTGTCTCCATTTTTTATTGCATGTAAATTTGCTTCCATTTATTTTTCATATGTAGATTTCACGAAGTCTCTTCCCTTTAATTGTGTACTTTCAAAATCTAATGGTCTCATTTCTTGCATCAATACTACTCCAATACCTTGTCCAAATGCATCACTTTCAACTATGATTTTTTTACCAAAATCAAGTGTTTCCAATATGAGTGTAGAAGGCATGACATCTTTTAAGAGTGAGAATGCCAAGGTAGTTTCTTCATTCCATACAAATGATTTTTTTTTCAAGAGATATTTGAGTGGAACTACAATGCCTTCATAATTCTTAACAAATTTCCGATAATATCCTGCAAGACCCAAAAATCCTCTAAGACTCTTGATGTTCTTTCGAATAAGACATTTTCTAATATCTTGGATCTTTTGAGGGTCCACCTTAACCCCTTCCCTTGAAACAATATGAACCAAATAATCTACTTCTTGTTTCCCAAAATAACATTTGGATCTTTTTACATACAATTGATTTTTCTCAAGAATTTGTAGGACTTTATCCACATGTTTAATGCAGTCTTCCCATGATTTTCTATAGATAATTATATCATCAAAGAAAAAAAACACAAACTTTCTAATTTGGGGTTGCAAAATTTGGTTCATAAGGATTTGGAAAGTAGGAGCATAGGCAACCCAAAAGGCATGACCAAGAATTCGTAGTTCCCATCATGAGTTCTAAAATTTGTTTTGGGAATGTCTTATTTTCTTGATCTGATCTGGTGGTATTCTCATTTAGGATCTATCTTTGTAAAATAATCCACTACATGAAGCTCATCCAATAGCTCATCGATATTTGGAATAGATAATTTATCTTTTATGGTGATTTTGTTTAGATATCCATAATCAAGGCACATCCTCCATGAATCATATTTTTTCTGACCAACACTAATAGAGATGAAAATGAACTCTTGCTTGGATAAATAATACCTAAATCTAGCATGTGTTGTACCATTTTCTCAATCTCCCCCTTTTGTTGATGATGATATCTATAAGGCTTTTTATTAGGAGTACTTCTAGGTGTTAGTTCAATTTGATGTTCATGATCCCTAGATGGAGGTATCCCTTTAGTACTTTCTTGGAAGACCCTATGGTTATTTTCCAAGGTGCATTTTAATTTGTCTAGAATATTTTCATCTTCCTACTTTAATTACATAGAATAAAGTCTAACCACAAATCCTCTACTACCCTTTTTTAGGATCTTTTCCATTCTATAAGAGCTGATGACCTGAGAAGGTGTAGATTTTAACTCTTTGATTTCATATTTCATTCCTTCCAATTCAAATCTCATGAATAATTATTTGTAATTTGTAGAAACTGTACCTAATGTTCTCAACCATTATATCCCCAAAATAACATCTACGCCTCCAATGGGAATGACATACATCGATATTTCTAAGCTATATTCTCCCATACTAAGTTTAATGTTGTGGAATTTTGTTAAGCACCAAAGATATTAATACAAAAACACTGCAATAAATCCAAGAACAATATAGAATAACTCCCACTTTATTATTATGAAAACTCTTGAGGTAGATAAACACCATACAATAGATCCTATTATGGAGGGGATCCAATCCTAATCACTTTTCTCTTCAAGGGGGAAATCTCCTAATGAGTTTTCGCTCCAAATAAAATAATTCTTGACTTCCCATTGCATTTCTTGAACCCCTTTATATAATTCTACCAACCGAATATTCTGGAGGAGGAACCTTCTATTAATTCCTCTTACATTTATTTCATTCACAATAGGACTTATTTATTAAAAGTGACCTTTATACATAACAATAATTATCTACTATTATTCCCCTTGGGTACCTCCCTAGGTACCCCATATTATATACACTACATTTAAAACCCCTTATGAAAATGTTTCCCTCAACACTTGTTGTGAGGGTGTACAACCATATACCAGGGTCCCAGGGATAAGTGTGGACCATAATATTGGCATAGGATAAAGAACCAGGGTCCTAATTAGAAGTTCTAGCTACCATGTTGAAGTAGTCCAAGATATACTATAAACTAGGGTCCCATGTCCAAGTGTTCATGTGAACTCCTCTATGAAGGTACTGAGACTGAATAGGTACCTAAAAATGGTGCTCTAAATGTCTACACTAGTCATGTGGATCCAAATATGTAGAGTTGACCAAAACATCATCCATTAGTACTGGAGAATAAGAGAACTAAATAAGATTATGCTTATAAGGCTCTTGTTTACTCTCCAAGATGTGTATTCTCCACATAATGTGGAGTAGATTCATCAAATGAAAGATGAAAGTGGTTATCATCCTAGAAATGAAAACTATCCATATATTGAGCATCATAATCAGCCTCAAAATCATACCAAGCATATGCTTCTTGATCATATTCAACCCTAATGTATGCCATAATATATCCCTCCTATAGTTTAGCTAAGGACCCTTGAATATTTTGACAATTGTCCTTGATGTCGTGTAGACCATCTGTGTTTCCTTGCAGATGGTCCTGCATATTGTTTTATAGGAATTTAACCTTTAGTTGAAGTTTAATGAGGATTTGAGAGAGAATATCCATTGGAAACACCACATATAATATACCAAAATAAATCTCATAAAATTATCTATCCAATGGCACTAATCTGGTAGCAATCTGAGCACACTGTCAAAATTTATGAGCTCTACAGTCCCACTTCTCTCATGAAAACCCTAGAAAATGGCTGATTTTAAATCAACGGTATATTCACTTTTGGATCTCCAATTCAAACGATTGTTTTTGAAATGGGATAATTTTGCAAGAAGAAATCATATATGTTACATGTTTGGGAAAATTAGGTACCAATTGATACAAAAATCAACAAAATTGCACGGCCTTCTGCGGAAAAATCCTAAACAAATGTAGATTTTAAAATGTTGATAACTTTACTTCCTGGACTTCATTTCATAATTTTTTTTGAAATTCATTATTTTTATGAGAGTAACTCATATATACAACCAATTTCAACAAATTATGCACCAAAATATATAGGAATTTTCTGGAATGTCATGGCCCTCTTTTTCTTCATCTTTTGAAACCCTGCAAAAAAACAAAATTGCCCCTTTTTTGTGGCCGAAGATAGTGCCGCGATACCAATTATTTACTATTATTCCCCTTGGGTTCCTGTTTAGGTGCCCCATATTCTTCCCCCTAGATACACTACACATTTTCCTCCATAATCAATACTACCTCCATTAGCAACCAAAACTTGAAATTTTTTCACTGGATACACAAAACAATTGAGGCTATTTGGTAATATTTTATCATTGAAGTTATAGATAATCCCTGAGTTAATAAGTAGCATGGAAATTTTATTCTTAATGTATTCTGCAATATTAAGGGTTTGAGGTGCTGACAAACTTGCCAATACATGAGAAAATATTTCACACCTCCTACTCTTTAAAATTTCTATATCTTTTTCTTTCTATTTTAAGTTCAAATCTTAATTAATTAAGTTAATCTCGGTTAAAGACAACTAATAAATTCACACTTCGTAGGTTCAGACGTTTTTCATCCATCACTTCTTGAAATTTATGAAGTCCAAATTTCCGAAACATTTCAAACTTAAACGAGGTTAATTAAAACTAAAAATTGATTATATGATAATTAATCAGTTCGTGGTTTCGAGTTTTGGGGATTCAATCTCAAGTTACCGTTAAAATCCTGAACTCCAAATTCCCGAAAACGTTTAAAGTTAAAAATGATTAATTAATACCTTAAAGAAGATTATCTCATAATTAATCTTTCGTGAACTCGCAATTCGGTAATTTTCAGACCTATTTCATCCAACTCCCCGATCGTTAACCACCATTATTAATGACATTAATCAAAAATCTATGGAAGTGATTTCAATATAGGTTGCAAATCACTGCCTAGATATTCTCATTAAGGTAAATGAATTTTTCGTCAGTAAAGGCATTCATAAATCAATACGCTTAAGGTGAATGAGAATATTTGATTTTGAATTCCATCTTCATTCTCGCAGATTTCATTAATATCATGGCACCACAAAAAATGGCTAAAGCAGCTGGGGAGAGCACAAACCCGAACACAGATGTCCTGTCAGTCACCTCACTGAGGGCCATCGGTACTGTAAAATCATGGACACAAGTGTTTTATATTCTAGAGCACGAGCTGATAAATTGCCCAGAGGACTCAGGGGACGAAGTAACCAAAACTCATGAGACTAAACTCAGGGATATAGCTGAGTCAGAGCTACACAAAATAGCCACACGGTCGAGGCTCATGCCGTAAAAATACATGATAGGCTGGGCCCTGGAGAATGCCAACATTTCAACCAAGATCATTTGCAATTCATAGAAAGTTGTTGTTGGGTCTTTTCGACCGGAGCATATACAAGTAATGTATAAATTATCCCCCATTTGTAAATACAGTTACAATGTTGCATTCCTATTGGAGTTTGACCAACAAGAGTGCACACAGTATGGGAAAAAATACCATGATTTAATCAAGGATTGGTGGGGGAACCCTGAGAAATTCAGAGACGACACCCACGACATATATGCCACAACATCATTAGATGCCCATATGATCTATGTGGCTATAATGTTGTGTAGGATATTAGGGAGAAAGGACTCCTGCCATTTTCTATTGGCATGTACATCGATTATGCATGAAGTAGCTAAAGGCTACTCTTTCAATTGGGCCAAGATGTTATTAGACAACCTAGCCAAGGAAATAACAGGATACCAATTGGAAAAATACAAAGGGAAACCTGCTCCTTTATACATGTCGGCATACATCATGGATGCCATCTGTTTTATGACTCATTTCCCTATGATTTGATGGAGTTGGACCCTACCAACGCCGAGCCCATACATTTCTATCACTCCAAGATGTGGGAGGATAAATACAGAGATTTCTTCTATAAAATATGTCATTACGTAGTGGTGTCGATTCATTTCTCCCTATATGGTTTCCCACCCCCCAGGATTTTAGATAAAATCATGGCCAACCTAGGAAAAATAGCAGACTAGTATATTGAGGAAAAATTTTCCTACATAAGGGTTTTTGGGTGCTCAGTTCCCCCCCATGCTCTCCCAAAGTTCTTACCAGATCAGCTGGTATGCCGAGATGTGGCTTATCAGACCATAACAAGGGGTGTCCGTAAATAATTGAAAGCGGCCCAGAAAAAGGTATGGCCAACCTTCCCTCTTTAGGTTGGTATGTTTTCGTTGTTAGATTTCGGCCATTCGAAAGTAGAAGATGTTACTCTAGAATACATCAAGTTAGTTGATATTGAGTTTAAAGGGCACGATCCACAAAATATCGTGGAGACTCACCTGGATCAATACAAATTAAATAAGTATGTGCACAAGTTTTCCCCACAAGACGAAATATTCAGGGGAGCCAGGTCATATGAGGAAGTGTTGAGCAGAGTTGGAACTCTGGCTCCAGATCAATTAGCCAGTTTATACCATTTACAAAGGCACAAAATGAATATTTTTCCTAAGGTATTACTGGGAGAACCAATAATACCTTCATCCACAAAGGAAGCTACAAATCAAGGTTTGGAGGCAGGAAGTTCCAGCAAACAGGATACTCAGGAAGATTTGAAGCAAGTTGAATTTTTAACACAAAAAATGGATACTGCATTATCAAATCCACTGGGTAATCAAGAAAAATATCAACTCAAAGCCTTGATAAAAAAGAGACAGGATACATCACCGTCCACACCAAATAAACCGGCTACCAACACAATAGAGAAACAATCGTCCACCGAGATAGGTAACCCCATTATGTCATTAACACCTTTTCAATCAAGTCAAGGAAATCCAAATGCCAAAGTCATATTTATAGAGGACCTTACTCCTATTTCAGCTGAAGAAATTCCTCCTTCAGACTTCGTTTTCAGCAAGACGAGGAGGGCCATAGTTAAAAGAGAAACGCCTCAAAAAGATGGTGCAAGAATCAAAGTTCAAAGAATGTTGTATGATGGACAGGGCTTAGATGATACATAATTTGCCAGAGAAATGGCAGGCTCATTAGGAGCCTTTGCCAAGGCAAATCAGTGTTCAGTAGAAAACCTAGTGGAGCAACTGAAACAAAGGAATCTATTGGTAAGGCACTCGCAAGACCAGATGATGATCATGGAACGAGATGTGAGAAATCAGATGAATATTTATTTTGAACAGGGCAATAGAGAATTATCCACTCAACATGAAGAATTGATCAAGAAACTACAAGCCAAAATAAACTTGGTTGAAGGTACAATATTGGAGATGGTAGATTTCTGAGTCCAGGCACTGAAAGTACATGAAAATATGGAATCATCCCAACAAGATATTTTTACGAAAGTAGAAGCCATTCAAAATTGTTAGTGGGTGGTAGACCTTTCCCTGAATAACATTTAAATCAAATAAAGGGAAGCCCTTGCAACTCGGTCTAAGTTTCAGGAGGCTATATTACTAATACCAAAGATGATGTATCAGAGGTTCCTCGATTGTCTCTGTCTGAGAAAACCCGAGGTGACATAATTTTGAAAGCCTGGGAAACAAATCTGGCCGAAAGCAAAAGATTGGCCAAAGAGATAAATAAATCTTGTGAAGAAGCATTGTCTTCACTAGACAAAGGGATGATTGATGTTGAAGGATATAGTATTCTCGAGGCCCTGGGGTATAATGACATAGCAAAGAATCAACAAAATTATAAGATAATCAAAGAAGAAGCGTGAACAACCATCCAATAAATGAGCCAAATTTATCTTATCCAAATAAAAAAATGTATAGTAGATCCCAGTTTGCATATATAGGCCACATCTTTGGGAGAAAATAAGATAAAGGAGAGGTTGCCTCAGGTGGAAAAGAAGCTATATATTTTTGAAGCAAATGAAGCAACATAACCTTCTAGGTTGGTGGTACAATTAGTGAGTATATGAATTTGGTGTGTCGAATATGGGAAAGAAATCACATCTAGTAACAAGTAAGACAACATGTACATACTACTCACACAGATCATGATCAGATGCCAATTGTTTCCTAGCTAAAGGACGAGAAGAAATGTCTTTTCCAACAAGTGAAGAGACAGAGAAAATGCTAATGGAACCTTTCAGTTTTGCATATTGTAATATTTACTACTTTTAAATTATGAGAATTCCAACCATTTTGGGTTGAGACCATTTTGTATATATACATCGATCAAAGACTTATCTCAGGCTGCTTCTTGCTGATTGTAACATAGAAAACTCTCCTTATAGATAATTAATACAAGTGCAAACAAAGATTCCAAGTTTTGTTAAATCTGGGTTATGTGTTTCTCTGTTTTCCTATTCTCAGCATTCCTTTATGTATTCCTTGATAAATGTTTTATTTCAGTTTAGTACAACTACTATTGTAATCTCATTTGCATCAGTGATTTATTAGGTAAACAACTTTTCCTCTTCATTTACTCTGAGTAAATTAAGACCTGTTTTCTGTATAGATTCCTGCATTTTATACTTTATTCAAGGTTACATTATCTCTTTTCTTCTGCTGCAACAAGGTGGGACTCTTCAGTAATTGATGCCTTGATTTTTTTCATAGTTTTGTATCTTTCTATCGCTCCATTCAATATTACAATTTTGACTCAGACATGAAATATGACCTCATGTAACTAAGGTAGAAAAATCACTTTAAAAAAAAAATCTAATAAAATTTCCTGATGACTAAAATTATCCTTTGAGCCTTACGTTTAATCTCTGCAACAAAATCTTTTTGGCATCATTGTCGGGGATTGAGAAACGAAGTTATTTTTCCCTCGGAAAATGATAAGGTAACATTCTCTCTTTGATAGTGAACAAGGATTGAATACTGCATTAAGGATATTTTTTATCTTTCACTTGGCGACTCCACCACAGATAAACTGGCATTCGGTTGAAAGAATACCAGAAAGAACCCAGACAAAAAACAGGCCACACCTGTATCCAATCCCGAAAGGTTGTTAAAACCAAAGGGATACCTCAAGTCGACTACCGCAGCGGCAGGTAAAAAATACCAACCCAAAGTTACCCAAGTCAATACTAAGGTTATGGTTGAAGAATTAACTCTCGAAGAGAATTTTAAACGAACACCCTCTGCGGAGGCCTCAACTAGAAGGACCGATGTTAGCTGTAAGAACCCAGAGGTAATCACATCCAAAATAAAGAGTGAAATCGACCCTTCTTATACTCCAAACAATCTTAATAAAAGAACCTCTTCTATACCTGCGGTCATTAATTTTCTATCGACCCCATCCTCGCCTAAGTAAAGGTATTGGTTCTACGAAACCCTAAAAAACACATTATATAACTTGAATCGTCTCCTGTCGGTTCACCAATTTACAACTCTTGCAAGTCCAAGGAAACCAGTCCATGTTTTCCTTCCCCCCCATCTTCTAAACCTTGCATCTCCTAATGATCATTTTCCAAATTTCCCTTCACAATATCTCGAGGAAATTTAAAGGTCACCACTTCAGTCCCTAGAAGTTTTCAAAAACCCTTTTTTTAACTCCCAAAGTTCATCCCTCAGGCTCCCAATGGCTGCTGTTGGAGGAGGTGGCGACAGAGGTGGAGGGGGAGGTGGTGTTGGAGGCGATGGTGCTGGTGGAGGAGGAGGTGGTGTTGGAGGCGATGGTGCTGGTGGAGGAGGAGGTGGTTAAGGAGAAAATACACCCCCAAGATTTTTTCCAAAGTAGCAACCATATACGCTCCTTTGGTCCTCCCCCTCGTCCTTCATGACTTACCCGAAAATTACATGAATAATTTACCAAAATTTATAGGGGAAGGATATTTAACGACTATAGAGCACATAACCTTTTTCAACCAATTCGATGAGATGTTTATTCCAATATTTTAGCGAAAATGTTTGAAGGACAAGTAAGAATTTGGTTTCGGGGACTCTCGACAGGATCCCTAAGAACTTATGATGATTTAGAAAATGCTTTTTTAAGACAGTGGGGAGAAAGCAAAGACCATTTGTACCATCTGACGGAGTTTGAGGTTTTGAGAAAAAATAATTCTGAGACGGTCCTAGAGTTCACCCATAGGTTAAAAAAACTCTATCATAAGATTCCAGTATAAGTTAAACCCTCTCAACCTGCAACTAAAGTGACTTTCGCATGGGCTTTTGAGCCCAACTTTTCCCTACTTTTAAGGGGAAGAATATATGCCACCCTCACGGGAATGCAAGACGAGGCCATATAAATCGATTCAAACATGATGGAATAGGGTAAACTAAAATCCAAGGTTGAGACAGGGAGCAAGGAACCTAAATGCTTCAGAGAACAAGAAGGACCCTCCAGAGCTAGAAAATCTACAGAAGAAAAAATGGATGACATGGCTAAGATAATAAAAGACTTGTCAAATAAAATCTCTATAATGGAACTAGACCAAGCTAAACTTGATCCATTTGTTAGAACATATTTCAGGAGAAACCCTAACCCCTAGACCCAACAAAGACAAATAAAAAATGAAGATCAAAATATACAAGCTCCGCTTAAATCAGAAATTTTTATAGGAGATGATATGCATAATCATGAGGGGTTAGAAGAGGATATGAACAATCTTAGTGACGAACACCAGGAACCTCATCTAACTAGACATGACTACGAAAGTATAAATAATCTGGGAGAGTTTGCATATCAAGGAGTCGCCGACTCCATAATGGTCGAGCTTCAACATAAGCATAATTTGAGGCATAGAGAAACAAATACTGTGAATGGCCCACCAAAAGAGATTTTATCAAGAAACAAAGCAAATGAGGCGGTTGTTACTAAACCACTAGTTGAAAAACAACCTTCCCAAAACAAAACAGTTGAAACCCGAGCATCGCAAACCAAGAAAATAGATAATAATGAAGCACAAGCTACAACCAAATAAAGTGACAAAGAAAATGGAGGTTTTAGTTTAGAAAATAAAATAAATAAAATTAAAATTCCCATGCCTCTGGTTGAGCTCGCTAAGAATCCAATTTAAAAAAAAACAGATTGCTAAGATGATAAATTTTTCTGATATTGAATCTCATGCAGATGTGATAAATCTACAAGATGAAAGACCACCGATTATGTTTGGTCTGCACATTGAAAATGTTAAGGATTATGTAGCTCCCTTTTATATTACCTTAACTATGCATGATCACCTACTTCATAATTTCATGTTAGATTTTGGGGCTTCTCACAACTTAATGCCTAAATTTATCATGGAAAAGTTGGGCCTTGAAATCACCATACCATATCAGGACTTATATTCTTTTGATTTAAGGAAGGTTAAGTGTTTGGGCATGATCAAGGATCTAGTAGTGAATCTTGCACATATTCGCCTAAAGAGTATTCTTATGGATGTAGTTGTTTTCGAATTCCCTGCCAAGTATGGCATGCTTTTATCCAGGTATTGGGGCACAAATCTTGGAGGATCACTTCAACTGGACATGACATACGCTATGATCCCAATTTTTGGTGGACAATTTACTCAACTATACAGAGAGACTAGACTAGCATATACTGTAAGTGACCCTCAGAACCCAAATATTTATCCAGTCTATGTTGTAGATCGGGATTTAGGAAATTGTATTTTATCATTAGATGATGATTTTGAATATTGTATAGAAGAAGAAAACAAAAAAATGAAAAAACCACAGAAAAGTGTAAATAATAGGGAGGGAGTATGGAAAATGTTTTTTGATGGCGCTTCATCCTGCGAAGGGGCAGGAGCTAGAGTGTTGTTTGTTGCACCCGGAGATGAGTACGTAATCCCCTTTTCATACAGATTGCAATGTGAAATTGATTATACTAATAATTTATGTGATTACGAGGCTCTGGTCTTAGGATTAGAGGATGAGGTCATATAGAAATTGTGCCTGGGTTTTGATTGAGAATTTCTTCTCATCATTTAACATTCATCACATTCCCATAATGGAAAATCAACAGGTAGACTCCTTAGCCAAACTAGCTACAACATTTATTTTTCCTACTGTCCTAAAGCTAAAGTATCATATAGAAATGAGACACAGAGCTTCAATCCAAAATAATGTGCAACACTGGCAGGTCCTTGAATATGACGAGCAGATTAAACAATTTCTAGAAATGGATGATGAAATCTCTGAGACTCATATAGATCAAGAGAACTGAATGATCCTATCTAGATCATTCAAGAAGGTGAAGAGCCTAAAAAGTTCCAAGATAAGATCGTGAATCACCAAATTCTTGTACTTAAGAACAATCAGATCCCTATAGGTCTGATGCACTTAGAGAGGTTGTTTAACAAAGATGACATACCCTTGAAATATACCCTACGACCCCAACCCGAGGAGGTTGAATACTGTGACATAGGAACTAAAGAGGAACCTAATATAATCAAGTTATCTAAATACCTTCCGGCTCAGGTGAAGAGTAAATATGATGAATTGCTTAAGAAGTACAAAGACTTCTTTTCTTGGTCCTACGATGACTTAAAAACTTATGATACCTATGTGATTGAACATAAGATTGTTGAAATTACTAAGACAATTGAGAGGCGGGGGGCTGAATCAGTTGTTACTGTGCTTAAACAATTTTAATTTCAATTAAACAATTATTAAACTTTCTTCAAGCGATCATCAATATTATACAACATATGGACATCATAAATAATGAGCATTAGTCACACATAAGATATACACAGAGATATATTTTCACGAGGAAACCCATAAAGGGAGAAAACCTCTTCTTCTTTGAAATGATAGGTAGTCTTTTAAGTTATGTACATCATCTATAATTGAGCACCAACTCAATGTGAGGCTACTACCTCTGTTTTACAAGCTCCAACTTGTTTGAGAGCACCAACTCTCTGGTTTCTCTAGCACCCACTAGAAGGAAGCACCAACTCCCTGAGTGTTCCAACACCAACTTAATGGAAGCACCTACTTCCAATTACACAGGCTCCAACCTGTATAACAGAGAACACTTGTTCTCCCTTGCACCACCCTGCCACCCTGGTTTTTATGGATGCAACTAGATGGAAGCTACAACTCCTTGTGTTCAAGCACCCACTTGAACCTTTGAGGAAAAAAATCCTCCCTAGCACCTCCCTACCTCCTTGATTACAAATAAATGATTGAATAACCAACACACAAATATATCAATTCTTACCAATTCTACATTGTTCTGCAATTCTTCTCTGCTACACTATTCTTCTGCTCTGTTCATATTTGGCTTGACTTGTTGTCTCTGTCTATCTGTTCTTTCTCTGTCCTTCTCGTCCTCTTTAATATGTGCACAATCTGATCTCTTCACCTTTTCTCTTTTGTTCAGCCTCTGTTCCTTCTCTTTGAACTTTCTTCACACTGCACATGCTATAGTTTTTCAATTCTACAGTTCAACTCCTTTTTCAGTCCCGACAGCCAACAATGCACAATATCTATGTTCTTCTTTTATACACAACAATAACGACAGTTACACTTCGAATATTCTTAGGCAAAGAAAACGTCTCAGCAATTGAAATGCCACCCGATCAAGAATCATGAATCAATTTTGCTAACTGATTCATAACTATTCAATTATCTGTGAGATGGAGCAGTAGCCCTTCGATCATATTCAAGTTCACCTACACCATTGGATTAAATAATGGACCTCATGCTTATTTTTCCATTTCGCAATTCAACATTTCGGCATTTCGGCATTCCTTGTGATGAGATAACTTGACACTCCATGTCGCGAACCCTGAAACTCTGAAAGAAGAGCTTAGCTAGACTAGCTTCGATCATTTTGGCATTTCTCATTTCAACATTTCACAATTTCGCATGTCGTAAATTTCAGATGCAAGCATCTTGACTTTCCAAGTCACGATCTCTGAAATGGAGTTTAGTTGTTAGCACCTTCCACTATTTCACATTTCATCATTTCGTGATTTTGCATTTCAACATTTCGCGATTTTGACACTCTTGATGTGAGAGCTCTTGACAACTCCACCTCCCAGTCTGTGAAACTCTGAAATGGAGTCAGATCAACTTTTTGATTTTTCGCACTTCGCAATTTTGGGCTTCCTGTCGTGAGAGTCCTTGACTTCTCCAACTCCTGGTATCTGAACCTCTGGTATGGAGTCTTTGACATTTTGTGATTTCACATTTCACGACTTTGGGACTCCTGTGATGAAGAGTCTTGACTCTTGACTTCTCCAACTCCTGGTATCCGAAATTTCAGTAGATGTGCCTGTTTTGGGATTTCGGGGTTTCGCATTTCGCGACTTCGGGATTCCTGTGTTGGAGAGTTTCGACTCTTAACTTCTAAATCTCCCGGTAACCGAAACTTACACCAAAAGGTGTTTTTCACATTTCAGCACTTCAGAATTTTGCATGTCGTGAATTCGAGAGGTTAGGGAACCCCGTTCCTTTGAATTTCCAGTCAGCGAAATGATGATATTTCCCCATGTGTCCTATGGACCCAACGGTCCAGATCTTATCAAAACTTCACAGGCCTTTGTCTTGTCTGATCAATGGTCCAGATCAATCCTTGATCCGACGGTTAGGAATATATCGCGAATTCACAAGTCTTCATTGTGCCTGATTTGAGATTTTGGTGTTTGGCATTTCACAAGTTTGGGACTCCTGTGGTGAAGTGTTTCTACACTTCCAACACCCGGTATCCAAAACTCCATTTTCTTGGTCTGTGAAACTCATAAATGGAGTTATTTGACATGCTCTGTCCTTTCGGATTTTGGGATTTTCTGCCATGCAATCATTATTGCACTACTGGTCTTGCCACTTTCTCTTGTTCATCATGCAATCATCATTGCGTTGTTGGTATTTCCACTTTCTCTTGTTCATCATCATCGAGCTATGATTTCCATCAATGACAAACAAATACTCTGCCTTCTGTCTGAAAACATGCCAACACAGATTCCTTTGAAGCATGGTATCAAACCTTTTAGACAAAAGATGAGGGAGATAAATCCTATCGTCTTACCTATAATAGAAAGATAAGTCAAGAATCTTCTTGACACAAAGATTATCGTTCCACTTAGGTATTCTGAATGGGTGCAAAATCTGGTACATGTCAGGAAGAAAAGTGGAGAAATTAGGCTTTGCGTAGATTTCAGAAATTTAAATCGGTCATCCCTGAAGGATAACTACCCACTGCCAAAAATGGATCATGTTCTGGAAAACGTAGTTGGAGAAAAAAGAATGTCGATGATCGATGGATTCTCAGGTTATAACAGATTGTTGTCCATGAAGATGATAAAGAAAAAATTGCATTCACTACTCGATGGGGAACTTTCATGTATGATAAAATATCGTTTGGTTTGATGAACGTAGGGGCCACTCTCCAGAGAGCAATGGATATAGATTTCATTGGTGAGAGATATAAGTTTTTTTTTATTTACTTAGATGATCTAACAATATTATCTAATTATGATGTAGAACATCTGGTCCATATAGGGGCTTCCGCAGTGCAATATATTAGATATTATTTTTGGGATTAACTGCGTAGTGTAAGTCATTAATCTATGACCCATATTCATGAGTATTAGTCGCAACTGACCAATAATTCTCATGATTTGAATAGTCCACTTAGCATAGGGAACTTTCATGTATGATAAAATATCGTTTGGTTTGATGAATGTAGGGGCCACTCTCCAGAGAGCAATGGTTATAGATTTCATTGGTGAGAGATATAAGTTTTTTTTTATTTACTTAGATGATCTAACAGTATTCTCTAATTATGATGTAGAACATCTGGTCCATATAGGGGCTTCCGCAGTGCAATATATTAGATATTATTTTTGGGATTAACTGCGTAGTGTAAGTCATTAATCTATGACCCATATTCATGAGTATTAGTCACAACTGACCAATAATTCTCATGATTTGAATATTCCACTTAGCACTCATTTCATCGGGTGAAGAAATGGGATTGAAGCCAATGAAATGAATCACATAGCATCAATCATCACTTCCGGGGCTTGCACCCGGTAACCAGGACTTCCCAGGTGGTCACCCATCCCAAGACGCCTCTGGCTCAAGCGCGCTTAACTGTGGAG
>ML783662.1:802026-814703 GCA_009831015.1 Picea engelmannii
AAAATTTTGAGATTTCCCAACTAACAATTATTAATATTGCCGATAATTACCATAATAAATAAATAAGAAAATTTTTATATGTTGAAATTAAGAAGGGAAATATGGAAATTTCCAAACTGACCATATTAATATTGCCTACAATTACGATATCAATTAATTTAAAAATTTATATGTAACACGCAAAGTCAACTGGAATCGCCGTATACAACAAGGGTAAGGAAAGAGTGACAGCTGTTGCTATGCATGCCGGACTCAGGTGACACTGAATTAGGACATCGATAACTGTAATTACCCTCAGATTTTACCTATCGCATGCAATAACAGACCGATTGGAACCGGGTTCAACCCAAAACTGACAGTTAACAATACGAAAATAGACAGTCGAAAGGCATGGGTCAAAACCCAGGACGGACCTCCGATAATCCCCAGCTCAGACGGCAACAGGTAAGCATATCCAAACGCGCATCAATGACGACAATAAGTAAACATCAGCCAAGAATGCAAATTAATAATACGGACATAAAAACGAAATGACCAGAAGAGGTATTAAACAATAGTTTAGAGTCGATGTGGATTATCTATGTGAGGTTGCGGCTTAAAGGTTCTATGCGTGAGACAGTAAGTGACAGCGCAGAGTGACAGAATCCTAAATGCCAGATATCAACGATGGACGGGTAAGTCATTCAGAAAATTGCCACGCAACAGTGACAGGTATCAAGGATTTACGAGTAAGTTTAATGCCACTGGCACCCTAAGAAATTCAGAGCCAACACAAACGACATATATGCCACATCATCATTAGATGCCCATATGATCTATGTGGCTATGATTCTATGCAAGATATTCAGGAGAAAGGACTCCTCTCATTTTCTATTTGCATGGACACTGATTATGCATGAAGTAGCTGAAGGCTACTCTTTCAACTGGGCCAAGATGTTATCAGACAACTTGGCCAAGTAAATCATAGGATACCAATTGTAGAAATGAAAATGGAAACCTTCTCCTTTATACAAGTCGACATACATCATGGATTCATCGACAGGTAAAAAATACCAAAGAAAAGTTACCCAAGTCAATACTAAGGTTCTGGTTGAAGAATTAACTCCTTCAGAGAATTTTAAATGAAGACCCTCTGCGGAGGCCTCAACTAGAAAGACCGATGTTAGCTGTAATAACCCAGAGGTAAACATACCGAAAATAAAGAGTGAAATCGACCCTTTTGATACTCCAAATAGTTTGAATAAAAAAACCTCTTCTATACCCATAGTTGTTAATTTTCGGTCTACCCCATCCTCGCTAGAAGTAAAGGTTTTGATTCTACAAAACCCTAAAAAACACATTATATACCTTTACTTGTCTCCTATCGATTCTCTGATTTACCCCTATTGCAAGTATGAGGAAACCAATCCACATTTTCCTTTCCCCCCTCTTCTAGAATTTGCATTTCCTAACGATCATTTTTCATATTTCCCTTCTCCATATCCCGAGGAATTTGAAAGTTCACCACTTCGGTCCCTATAAGTTTTCAAAAACCCTCCTTTTAACTCTTGAAGTTCATCCCCTAGGCTCCTAATGGATTTTGTTGGAGGAGGTGGCACCAGAGATGGAGGGGGAGGTGGTGTCGGAGGAGGTGGTGTTAGTGGAGGAGGAGGTGGTCAAGGAAAACCTCCATCCCCTAGGATTTTTTCCAAAGTAGCGGCCATATATGCTCCTTTGGTCCTCCCCCCCGTCCTTCACGACTTACCTGAAAATTACATGAAGAATTTACCAAAATTTACAGGGGAAGGAGGTTTAACGACTACATAGCACATCACCTTTTTCAACCAATTCACTGATATCCTTGGTATTGAGCATGAAAATGTTTATTCCAGGCTTTTAGTGCAAACATTTGAAGTAAATGTAAGAATCTGGTTTCAGAGACTCCTGGCAGGATCCCTAAGGTGTTATGATGATTTAGAAAACTCTTTTTTAAGACAGTGGAGAGAAAATAAATACCACTTATACTATCTAACAGAGTTTGGGGATCTGAGAATTTTTTTTTTCGAGTCGGTCCTAGATTTCACCCAGAGGTTTAACAAACTCTATCATAAGATTCCAGCAGAAGTTAAACCCTCTCAACCCGCAGTTAAAATGACTTTCGCAGGAGATTTTGAGCCCGACGTTTCCCTACTTTTAAGGGAAAGAAGATATTCCACCCTCATGGGAATGTAAGATGACAACATACAAATCGATTCAAACATGATGGCATCAGGTAAACTAAAATCCAAGGTTGAGACGGGGACCAAGGAAACTAGACCCTTCAAAGAACAAGAAGGACCCTCCAGATATGGAAAATCTACAGAAGTAAAAATGGATGTTATGGCTAAGATAATAAAATAATTTTCAAATAAAATATCTAGAATGGAACTAGACCAAGCTAAACCTGATCCATTTGCTAGAAAATATGTCAGGAGAAACCCTAACTCCCAGACCTAGCAGAGACAAATAAAAAACAAAGATCAAAAGATACAAGCTTCGTTTAAATCATAAAATTTTATAGGAGATGATATGCATAATTATGAGGGGTTAGAAGAGGATAAGAACAATCTTAGTGATGAAGACCAATAACCTCATATAACTAGACAAGACTACTAAATATCTCTAGGCCAAGAGTCCATGTCTAGTAATGAACAAAGTATACATAATCTGAGAGAGTTTGCATATCAAGGAATTGTCGACTCCATAATGGTCGAGCTTCAACATAAGTATAATTCGAGGCCCAGAGAAATGAATACTGTGAATGGTCTACCAAAAAATATTTTATCAAGAAACAAAGTGAATGAGGCAGTTGTTACTAAACCACTAGTTGAAAAACAACCTACCCAAAACAAAACAGTTGAAACCCGAGCAACACAAACCAATAAAACAGATAATAATCAATCACAAGATACAATCATAGAAAGAGCCAAAGCTACTGGAGTTTTTAGTTTAGAAAATGAAATAAATAAAATTAAAATTCCAATGCATCTGGTTGAGCTCGCTAAGAATCCAATTTATAAAAAACAGATTGCTAAGATGATAATTTTTTCTGATATTGAATCTCATGAAGATGTGATAAATTTGCAAGATGAAATACCGACGATTATGTTTGGTCTGCACATTGAAAATGTTAAGGATTTTGTAGCTCCTTTTTATATTATCTTAACTGTGCATGATCACCTACTTCATAATTGCATGTTAGATTCTGGGGATTCTCACAACTTAATTCCTAAAGTTATCATGGAAAAGTTTGGCCTTGAAATAACCATACCATATCAGGACTTATATTCTTTCGATTCCAGGAAGGTTAAGTGTTTGGGCATAATCAAGGATATAGTAGTCAATCTTGCATAGATTCCTATAAAGAGTATTCTGATGGATGTAGTTGTTGTTGACATCTTTGCCAAGTATGGAATGTTTTTATCAAGGTCTTGGGGTGCAAATCTTGGAGTGTCAATTCAACTGGACATGACATACTCTACGATCCTGATTTTCGATGGACAATTTACTCGACTATACAGAGAGACTAGACTGGCATATACTGTAAGTGACCCTGAAAACCCAAATAATTATCCAGTCTATGTTGCATATTAGGATCTAGGAAATTGTATTTTATCATTAGATGATGATTTTGAAGATTGCATAGAAGAAGAAAACAAAAAAATGGAAAAACCACAGAAAAGTGTAAATAATAGGGAGGGAGTATGGATTTTTTTTTTTGATGGCGCTTCGTCTCACAAAGGGGCAGGAGATGGAGTGTTGTTTTTTGCACCTGGAGATGAGTATGTCATCCCATTTTCATACAGATTGCAATGGGAAATTTATTATACTAATAATGTCTGTGAGTACGAGGCTCTGGTCTTAGGATTAGAGGCTACCAGGAAACTAAAAATTGAGAATATAATAGTTTAGGGTGATGTAGAACTTATCATAAAATAAATAAAGCATGAATATCAAGCCAAACATTGAAGGCTGAGGTCATATAGAAATTGTTCCTGGGATCTGATTGAGAATTTTTTCTCATCCTTTAACATTCGTCACATTCCCAGAATGGAAAATCAACAGGCAAACTCCTTGGCCAAAGCAACTGCGACATTTATTCTTCCTACTGAACTAAAGTTGAAGTATCATATAGAAATGAGACACAGACCTTCAATCCAAAAAAATGTGCAACAATGGAAGGTCTTCGAAGATGATGAGCATATTAAACAATTTCTAGAAATGGTTGATGAATTCTCCGAGACTCATATAGATCAAAATAACCAGAACGATCCTATCTGGATCATGTAAGAAGGTGAAGAGCTCGAAAAGTTCCAATATAAGGTCATGAATCATCAAATGATTGTACTTAAGAACAATCAGATCCCTAGAGGTCTGATACCCTTAGAGAGGTTGTTTAAAAAATATGACATACCCTTGAAATCTACCCTAGGACCTCAACTCGAGGAGGTTGAATACTATGACATAAGAACTAAAGAGGAACCTAAGATAGTCAAGTTATCTAAATGCCTTCTAGCTCAGGCGAAGAGTAAATATGATAGATATATTAAGTAGTATAAAGACATCCTTGTCTGGTCCTACGATGATTTAAAAACTTATGATACCTCTGTGATTGAACATAAGATTTCTTTGAAGCATGGTATCAAAACTTTTAGACAAAATATGAAGCATATAAATCCTATCCTCTTACCTGTAATAGAAAGAGAAGTCAAGAAGTTTCTTGACGCAAATATTATCGCTCCACTTAGGTATTCTGAATGGGTAGCAAATCTGGTACCTGTCAGGAAGAAAAGTGGAGAAATTAGGCCTTGTGTAGATTTCATAAATTTAAATCGGTCATCCCTGAAGGATAACTACCCACTGCCAAAAATTGATCATGTTTTGGAAAAGGTAGTCGGAGAAAACAGAATGTCGATGATCGATGGCTTCTCAGGTTATAACCAGATTGTTGTCGATGAAGATGATAATGAAAAAAATGCAATCACTACTCCATGGGGAACTTTCATGTATGATAAAATGCCATTTGGTTTAATGAATGCAGGGGCCACTTTCCAGAGAGAAATGGATATAGCTTTCATTGGTGAGATATATAAGTTTGTTGTTATTTATTTAGATGATCTTACAATCTTCTCAAATTTTGATGCAGAACATCTGGTCCATCTCAAACAAACCTTTGAGAAATGTCGAAAGTTCGGTTTGTCTCTAAACCCTAAAATGTCTCATTTTGCTATGCAAGAAGGAAAACTTCTGGTTCATATAGTTTCAAAATATGGAATCAAGGTCGATCCCAAGAGAATTGAGGCTATCGACAAAATAAACATTCCTAGAAATAAAAAATAAATCTAGTCTTTTTTAGGTAAAACAATTTTTTTAAGAAGGTTTACCCCTAACTTTGTTGAAATTGTCAAATTGATCACAGATATGCTGAAGAAAGACAATTAAATCAAATGGATTGCCGAAGCTAAATCGTCGTTTGAATTAATTAAGAAATATATAAGTGAAGCTCCAGTATTAGCTAGTCCTGACTATACTAAGTTATTCTTGATCTTCTCTTTCGCATCAGAACATACTATCATAGTTGTACTCCTACAAAAGAATGAAGAAGGTTTTGAGAAACCTATAGCCTTTTTTCAGTAAAAGTCTCAGAGACGCCGAATTGAGATACAATATACTAGAAAAAAAAGCTTACGTGATGGTGAAAGCTCTCAAAGATTTTAGAAGATATGTATTGTATTCCAAAATAATCGCCTATGTACCAACAATCTCTGTCAAATATATATTGGTAGAGCCAGAAATTCATGGTAGGAGAGGTCGGTGGTTATCCAAAATTTAGGAGTTCAATGTAGAAGTAAAACCGACCAAGCTGGTAAAAGTTTAGTGTCTGGAAAAATTATTGGCAGAATCGACTTTCAGAGCATTTGGGATAAATCATCTAGAATCACATGGATATATTCCAGACATAGGATAACTCGATGATCAAACCCCTACATTCCATATCGAGGATAATTTTTCTTCCTCTGAGTAGTATCATGATATCGTTTCATATCTCCTTACCCTTCAATGCCAGAGTGACACGACTCCATCAAAAGCAAGAACATTTAAACTGCACATAATTAAATACTGTATTATCAAAGGTCAACTGTACTGGAAAGATCTTCTAGGTTTTTTTCTACGTTTCCTAACAAAACCTGAAACAGAGGATATCATAAATGAATTTCACAAAGGAGTGTGTGGAGGACATCATGTTTGGAGGGCCACGACCTACAAGTTCCTAAGAGATGGATATTATTATCTGAATTTATTTACTGATGTGAATGCTAAGGTCAGAGCCTGCGACCCTTTCCAACTATTCTCTGGCAAGCAAAAGCTCCCTGGACTACCTTTGGCCCCAGTCAAAACAAAGGCTCCTTTTCAACAATGGGGTCGGGACTTCATCAGAGAAATACACCCACAGTCGAGCGACCAACATAAATGGATTTTAACTGCTACCGATTATTTCATGAAATGGGTGGAGGCCATTCCAACTCGGAATTCCACAGACTCAGTAGTCATAAAATTTTTGGAGGAAAACATTCTGTCCAGATTTGGTTTCCCCCGGAAAATAGTTACAAACAACGCTCAAGCATTCAAATATATGGAAATGATAAGCTTTCGTAAAAAATAAAACATTGTGCTAGGACATTCTACAACCGATTACCCTCTGCAAGATACCAGATATATAAAATATGCAGAACATAAATAAAATGCTAGAAATGGCAGAATAACAGTAAAATATCCAACATAATCTTCACAATACACAGAAATGATATACGAAATACCAATAGAAAAAGCACTTTGATTTAGAAAGAAATGTTCACATGCCTCTTCGAGGGGGAAACCTCCATTCGAGCAGTGCTCTGTTACAATAATCTCCCAGCTAGTGTTCTCATACCCTCGACCCTTATTTATACTAAATATGTCTATTAAGAGAAGCATCTAGAGGAAGATCCTTCTAGAAGCGGAAGCTTCTATTAGGTCTTCTTACATCCACCTTATTCTATTTTATTGAAAGGAATTATTAATATTTAGCTTTATTACATCCGAATACATTGATCTACCTATGTGCGAGTTAGGACCTTAACATGTCCGCCCCCTTAAAAACAACCTTGTCGTCAAGGCTTGAGATGTGGAAACTGCTGCAGAATGGTAGTTGGTTCCCAAGTGGAATCTGTTGGAGTCATATCTTTCCACTGTAATAACACTTCCTTGATGGTTCTCTAATGCAGGCGATGCTCACGCTGGTCCAAAACTGCTTCTGGCTATAGCCAAATGGATCCTTCTTCAACTAACTCTGGAAGGTTGGTTTGAATTTGGCACCTGGTTCCAATCACCTTCTTCAAGCATGAAACATGAAAAACAGGACGTAGCTTCGACTGACTGGGCAAAGCTAACTGATATGTGACTTGTCACACACGCTTGAGAACTGTGTAAGGGCCATAGAATTTGGGTGCTAGCTTCTGACAATGCTCGACCTTGAGGGAAGTTTGCTTATATGGTTGCAGTCTCAGAAACACCTGATCCCCTTCTGAAAATTGACGTTTAGAGTGACCTTGATCTTCTTGCTGCTTCATTCTATTCTGTGCCATGACCAAGTTCTCTTTAAGGGTACGAAGGATATCCTCTCGGACTGTAAGTGTTTGGTCAACCTCCTAGACCTTCTAGGTACCCGGTAAGTATGAGAGAACTGAAGGTGGCTTCTGTCCATATAATTCTTCAAAAGGAGTCATGCGAGTGGCTGTATGGTATGTAGTGTTGTACCACCATTCGGCGAGGGGTAACCATTGATCCCACTGGTGTTGTTTTTCAGAGGCAAAGCACCTTAGATATGTTTCCAAACACTTGTTGAAAACTTCCGTTTGACCATCCGTTTGGGGATGATAAGATGAGCTGAGATGCAATTGTGTGCCTTGTAGCTTAAACAACTCTTGCCAAAAATTGCTTGTGAAAGTGGGGTCTCGATCGGAAACAATAGAGTGCGGCATGCCATGAAGCTTGAAGACCTGGTCCATGAAAATTTGAGACACCGTGGATGCAGTAAATGGGTGGGGAAGAGCGCAAAAATGAGCATACTTGGAAAGGCGATCCGCCACCACCATTATGACTAATTTATTCCCCAATTTGGGTAAGTTTGTAATAAAGTCCATAGAGATATCCTTCCAAATAGCAGGGGGAATCAAAAGCGGTTGGAGGGTTCCTGGATATTTGACTGTTTCTCCCTTGTTGCATTGACACACCTCACATTCAGCGACAAACTTATGGATGTCCTGTTTCATACCATCCCAGAAAAAAGAACGTTTGACTCGGTCATATGTTTTGGTGAACCCTGAGTGCCCTGCTGTGGGTGTAGCATGAAGCTCAGAAAGCACCGTGGATTTGAGCTTGGATTGTTTACTTAAATACAAGTGACCTTTGTATCGAAGCTCATCCTGGAGCTAGGAGGACCCTAGGGGAGCCGGAGCCTTGTGCTGCAGTTACTGGATCAGATGCGAACTTTTGGGATCTTGAAGCCATTCCTAGTGCACAGCTTGGAGCCAATCGGGTACAATGAAGGAAAGAGAAAAAAGGGATCCTTTGTCTTCATATTTCCGGGATAGTGCATCTGCCATGACATTGTCTTTGCCCTTCTTGTAAATGATCTCATAATCATATCCAAAGAGCTTAGTCACCCATTTTTGTTGTTCCTAGGAGGAAATGCATTGTTCCAGAAAGTACTTAAGGCTTTGATGGTCTGTCTTAATTTGAAAGCATTGCCCCAAGAGATACGGATGCCACAACTCAACGACATGCATAATCGCCAACATTTCTTTTTCATAAATGGGTTTGCCCAGATTCTTTTCAGACAGTTTCTTTCTAGTGAAGGCCAAAGGTCGACCCTCTTACATAAGGACAATGTCGATTCCTTTCCCTGAGGCATCACATTCCAAAACAAAGGTCTTTGTGAAGTCAGGAAGGGCCAGAACCGGAGTGTTGCACATGGCTGTCTTCAAGATTTGAAAGGCTTGAGCAACCGATGGAGTCCAAGTGAAAGAGTTCTTTTTGAGGAGAGTCGTGAGAGGTGCTGCAATCTTTCCATAGTTCTTAATGAACTTGCGATAATACCCTGTGAGGCCCAAAAATCCACGCAAGCTTTTGAGAGTCTTTGGATGCGACCAGTCTTGCATAACTTCAATCTTTTTCGGGTCCACCCTGACGCCATCCTTTCCCAGTAGATGACCCAAGTATTCTACTTCTGAGGCACCAAAAGAACACTTGGACTATTTCAAGAAAAGCTGGTGCTGAGAGAGTAGGCAGAGAACTTGATCCACATGAGTAAGATGGTCTGTCCAGGTTTTTCTATAGATGAGAATATCATCAAAGAAAACTAACACAAAATGATGGAGAAAAGGGCAGAAGACATGGTTCATGATGCTCTGGAAGGTGGAGGGGGTGTTACAAAAACCAAAGGACATGACCAAAAAATCATAGTAGCCCTCATGAGTGTAAAAGGATGTCTTGGGAATGTCGGCCTCTTTCATACATATCTGGTGATAGCTCAAGTGAAGATCAAGTTTGGTAAAGAATTGGGCGCCACTCAATTCATCCAGGAGGTCAGGACACATTCGCCAAGAACCTTCTTTCTTTAGTACCATGATGACCAGAGAGGAGTAAGGGCTCGTACTAGGACGGATGACTCCGGCAATAAGGAGTTCCTCGACCATTTTTTCAATTTGATTTTTTTGTGCAAAGGAGTGGCGATATGGACGTATATTGGGGGGAAGGCTTCCTGAGACAAGGGGAATGGAATGATCATGGACACCGCAAGAAGGAGGGAGTCCTTGGGGAGTGGAAAATACTATTTGATGTTTAGAAAGGAGGGCTTGGAGGTCTTGGGGCACTGGTGGGGTCTCTGTGGCTTGTATGGCATGGAGTTGGGCAATGACACCAGAATGACCTTTTTTGATCATTTTTTCCATGCGATGAGAACTGATTACCTCAGGTGAACCAGTAGTGATGCCTTGAAATTTATATTGGTGGCCTCCTTGGTCGAATTGCATGGTTAAGTTCTGAAAATCCATGAGAATGGGACCCAAAGTCCTTAGCCAGTCTGCACCCAACACAATGTCGCAACCGCCCATGTCAATAGAAAACATATGGGATTTGAGGTGGTAGTCACCTATTTGGAGACGCACATTTTCACAGCGCCCGCCACATTTCATAGAACCACCATTGGCAATCATGATTTGGAAATTTTTGACATCATGGATGTAGCAATGGGTTTCTTGGGCAATGCAACGATGAATAAAATTGTGGGTGCTACCACTATCAACCAGAATGATGACCTTTCGGTGCTTGATATAACCAATTAACTTGAGGGTTTGGGGGGTAGAGAATCCTGTGAGAGCATTGAGGGAAATGATCGGTTCCACTTTGGGAGGGTCGGAGGGAGGGTTTATGTCAGAGATTTCTGGTGACTCGGGCACAGGGGGAGTGTAAACATCTTCTTCCTGAATATCCTCAGAGATGGCCATAAAGAGATTTTGTTCCTTACATTTGTGGCCTGGGAAATATTTTTCATCACAATTATAACAGAGGCCTTTGAGTTGGCGTTCAACCATTTCATCCCTGGTCAATTTTTGGATTTTTAATGGGTCGGAGGGAGTAGTGGGGTTTACTGGTTCAGGGCGAGGGATAAAGGATGACTTACGGTTTTGAGAGGAAACAATTTGTTGTGCTTCTTTATTTTTTTTGGTAGCCTCCACCCAAGTCGTAGGTCGAGCCATGAGGACATGGGCTCGAATCTCCTCCTTGAGGCCACTGATAAAACACTCTCAAAATAAAGCATCAGTCATGCCCTCTGTTCAAAATGCCAGACGCTCAAATGCAGCTATGAAGTCTTCTACTATTCCTGATTTCTTAGATTTTGTCAAATGGCCCAAATGGTTGGTGTCAGTGTCAAAGCCTTCATAAAGCTCAGCAACAAATTGGGTCCAAGCAATATACCCTTGACGGGAAGTTTTTCTCCATTGCCACCATTGCCAACGTTCTTGATCTAGATGGAGAACACCATACCAGAGTTTGGCCAAGTCATCTGTAATGTTGTGGAGAGAGAAATAATGTTCCATTTGGGTGACCCAACCAGTGGGGTCCAAGCCATCAAATTTGGTTACATCCACCCGTGGAAGGCATATGTCCCTTTGAAAGTGACGGGGTTGAAAGGAATGGGAAGAAGTTTCACCTTCAGTCTTTTTATGTGCATCAGGAAAATAGTCATTGGTAGGGATCTTGAGTTTAGTGTAGAGTGATGCAAAGACAGATTCAAGCTGGGTGGTCAGTTCATGTTTGACTTCCGCCATTGTGGACTGCACGGCTACATTTACAGATGCATTGATGGAGGCATCACGGGAGGCAATAGTAACAATGAGTTGTTGCACTTCTTGTTGGGTCTCGAGGAAACCAGATTGCAAGGTGTTGAAGAGAGACTCTAGTTCTTGGCTATGGGTATGGGCCATGAGGATGGGTGAACTGAAAAGGGAGTGGGCGGGGTCATAATTTTTTGCAGAAAAATGATATGGATGAATGTGATAAGGGAGAAGAGATGAATCTAATGGAATAGGTCTCAAATAATGGTGAAAAAATTTCCAGATTTTTTTTTTTTTACAACTGCGGGGTTATACTTTGGTCTGAAGAATGCTGCAGTGATGAAATCCCCAAATTTTGAACTAGAGAGTATTTACTTAGAAACCCGAACATAGATGCGTGTCAATAGATCTCGCCGGTTAAATTTGTTTATGTTTTTATTTATGTTCCCCAAGGTTTAGGTATTCAAGGGTTCTACAGACAAGGGTTTTCCCTGTGCTGTAGCTCTCTGATATACGTACGGGGTCCAACAATAGTACTCGGCCCAATATCTCAGGGAACTAACTAAGGAGGATAGACCATACCCTTAGCCATACTACCCGACTACCCAGGTACTAGAGAGTATCTTCCCGAGTGTTGTTCTCGGTGACACTATAGCAGTCCGATGGCCGATAGGTTTATCTAAAGAGGGCCTCAGGAAATCTAGGCCAATCCGTACATAGGTGTTGTCTGATGAGATACCACTTGAAGGGGTACCAACAAGGGTTACAAGGGTGGCCAACAGATGTCCGCTTAAGAACCACTTGTATTTCCTGCGTGTATGAATCCCTCAACCGCGGGTTTATGCATGTAACGACAAATCTCTATGGCTAAAAGACGTCGGAATACGTCTCTACCCAGAAAAAAAGATACCCACAATTTCTGCCAAGGAAAGTGCTCTGATACCACTTGCAAGATACCAGATATATAAAATATGCAGAACATAAATAAAATGCTAGAAATGGCAGAGAATAACAGTAAAATATCCAGCATAATCTTCACAATACACATAAATGATATACAAAATAGCAATAGAAAAAGCACTTTGATTCAGAAAGCAATGTTCACAGGCCTCTTCGAGGGGGCAACCTCCAGTCGAGTAGCGCTCTGTTACAATAATCTCCCAGCTAGGGTTCTCATACCCTCGACCCTTATTTATACTAAATATGTCTATTAAGAGAAGCATCTAGAGGAAGATCCTTCTAGAAGCGGAAGCTTCTATTAGGTCTTCTTACATCCGCCTT
>ML783662.1:814753-825048 GCA_009831015.1 Picea engelmannii
GCTTCTATTAGGTCTTCTTACATCCGCCTTATTCTATTTTATTGAAAGGCCTTATTAATATTGACCTTTATTACATCCGAATACATTGATCTACCTATGTGCGGGTTAGGGCCTTAACACCCTCAGGGAAATGGGTTGGCCGAATCGTCCAACAAAAGTTTGATGAATATAATCAAGAAAGTGTTAACAGAGAATAAGAAGGCTTGGCATGTTCACCTAAAATACGCCTTATGGGAAAACCAGATCGACACTAAGAAATCAATAGGTATGTCTTGTTTCCAAATGGTTTATGGCAACGACGTTGTCCTTCCTATTAATATAGATCTTCTAGTAATGAAGCTATGGCAAGACGCAAATGAAGAATCGAATGACGTAAAAAGGAGGATTAACCAAATAATCGAATTCCATCAAATCAGGGCCGAAGTTGATGACAGAATTCAAAAATATCAAGATAATATGAAATCCCTTTTCGATAAAAAAATGAAAGATAGGGAGTTCCTCCCCAGTGATCTAGTTTTAAAATGGGATGCTATAAAATAAGATGTGGGAAAACACGGTAAGTTTGATCACCTCTATCTTAGATCGTTCATGATCGCATCTACAAAGGGGAAGAATTAATTCCTAATGGATAATATAGACGATAAAAAATTTGACGCCCCTATCAATGGGCATTATCTCAAACATTTTATGCAATAAACATGTTTCACAACACCATTATATATACCAGTTTGGTTTTTGTTTACTTTCACAATTTCATTTTTCCTTTGTAGGTTACTTGCATTTTACTTTTTCTTTTTAAATAAACCCAGTTTTATCTGATATTTCGAAAATAAAAAATAAAATATATGTATTGCATATTATTACTACTCTGCGACACTCTGTGATTATTTATTTTCATGATCCTACATAATACTTATTGTCAGATGAGAAATAAGGAGGTAGCATAATCTAACGCTTAGTTTTCATAACATATATTTCTCTCAAAACAGGTGATAAATTAATAGTTGGTTTGATTGAAAACTTAAATAAAAAATTGAGGTATGAACTTTTACACTTATTGTTTAAGCTAGAAATTTTGAAATAAATCATATCAGATATAAACAAGGTTCTTCTCTCGTAAAAATAAGCTCCTAATCAAATATCAGAGAGATATAAATAATATTAATTTCCAAATCGACTGAAAATAACACAAAAAATATATATATATAAGAAGAGCTTGATAATCAAGAAGTGAACTTATGTGGAAATGAGATCCATTTTCAAACCCTCTTAGTCCTCGTTCCATTTTCACTTTTCCTATCTCCGATATTTTACTCTTTTATGATTTTTACTATCTGGCCTTAAACCCTCATAGAAATAAATAATTTTGCTTTGACTCAGAAAGATTAAAAAACTAGATCTTCAAAACGAGATTAGGAAAAAATATTTATATTCCTCTGATTTTAACTGAAAAAAAGTATGTTTAGGCTAATACTGATAACTTTAGCCCTTCTAATAGATTTAAACTGATTAGTTCGCTCAAGGAAAGTCCCTGATAAATAAAATTCCTCTAAGATACTCTCTATAGGTAAAGATGTTTTGAAAATCAGGAGAGAGGTAGCTCTGAGTACAATAAAAAAAAGTTGGCAGACCTTCATTGTTAAATCTTGAGCATATATCATCCCTGTATGATGCATACAAATTGATTTTCCCGACTTCAAAATTATAATATCATATAATACAGATGGTGAAAGGAAATTCATAAAATGATTTCCCCTATCTAGTCCAAGAGAAATGGTGAAAGGAAATTCGTAAAATCGATTGCCCCCATTTTGTCCAAAAAGAGATGATGAAAGGAAATTCATAAAATGATTTCCCTCATCTCAAATAAAATGCAAAAATGTTATTTGAAGTGGTGAAAGGAAATTCAATGGGAAATGTAGATAACTTCATTGGGGTACTGAATAGGCTCGCTGGCAGTGAAGAAATATCTATGATATCTATAAGGCTGTCATACATGTATAATCATACTCTAGTATATAGTTCACACTCCGATAATATTTGCATTCTATACCGACCAGGGATTCCCTGAATAAATCATTAAAATTACTATGCCTTGATGCAAACGAAATCGACTAAAGTCTCATAATTCAGTTAAAGTTGTTTTGATTATCTTGAAAAAATATAAACTAAGTTTCAGGAAAAGGAAACTTATCAATAGCCTAACTTGAGATAAATAACGAATCATGTTTTGAAGGTTTTCTGAGACTCGACTGAAATCCAATTTTTCTCTAAATGACTTTTTCTCGAAGTTGTTTCCCAGGAACAAAATGATGACTCCATTTACCCAATAAAGGCACTTGGTCTACCATTCTTCCATGCCTTGTAGGGAGATGCGATCCCTATATGGAGCCTATGTTGGAACATATATATTTTTCTAAACTTTTGGACTTTAAATAAACTTCATTCTTGGTTAAATAAGAATAAGGCGCACATAATATACGTCCTTGATGAAGTCTTCCATCTAATTGAACGACCTTAAATATCTTCAGATTTGTGGAGCTGCCAAATGGTTAAAGAGTTAAATTAAGAAAATCCAATTCAGAGTTTCATGCTTTGGGCATTTCAACAAGTCATAACTTTAAAAAGCCCGAAACCCGAATGTATTCATTTTCGCTTTTTCACCAACCTTTGAAAGACATGAGTCATGGTACACACGTACGTTTTGAATCTTCCCCGAATCAACATGTGGCACCCTTCCCTGAGATTTTCATCTAAGGATTCACATGATTCTAATTGACACATGGAACCCCCTGGTTTCGACACGTCACCTAAATTACGTCATCTTTGACACATCACTATGGGTGATAGCCTTTCGAAAATATGATGACAAACTAAATTGCAAATCCACGAAGCGACGAAATCCCTAAGTATAAAATCTTAATTAATTAAGTTAATATTAGTTAAAGACTATTAATAACTTCACATTTCAGAAGTTCATACATTTTTCATCCATCACATCTTGAAATTTCCGAAGTCTGAATTTCCGAAACATTTCAAACTTAAACGAGGTTAATTAAAACTAAAAATCGATTATTCGATAATTAATCAGTAGACTGTTTTAGGTTTCGGGGATTCAATCTCGAGTTACTATTAAAATCCTGAAGTTTGAATACTCGAAAACGTTTAAAGTTAAACACGATTAATTAATACCTTAAACAATATTATCTCATAATTAATCTTTCATGAATTCACGATTCGGGAAATTTCAGACCTATTTCATCCAACTCCCCAATCGTGAACCACCAATATTAATGACATTAATCACAAATATAAGGAAATGATTTCAATATAGATTGTAGATCATCACCTAGATATTCTCATTAAGGTAAATGAATTTTTCGTCAGTAAGGAATTCGTAAATCAATACACTTTAGGTGAATGAAAATATTTGATTTTGAATTCCATCTTCATTATCGCAGAACAACAAGCTTTAGCCAAATGATAAGCTCACACATTCTCCTATAACAGGTAACATAGTTTTGATTTCATTAATATCATGGCACCACGAAAAATGGCTAAAGTAACTGGGGAGAGCACAAAACTGAATAGAGATGTCCTGTCAGACACCTCACCGAGGGCCATCTATACTGTAAAATCATGGACACAGGTGTTTGATATTCTAGAGCACGAGCTTGTAAATTGCCCAGAGGACTTAGGGGATGAAGTAACCGAAACTCATGAGAATAAAATCATGGATATAGTTGAGTTAGAGCTACACAAAATAGCCACGTGGCCAAGGCTCATGGTGTATAATGACATGATAGGCTGGGCCCTAGAGAACATCGACATTTCAACCAGGAGCATTTGCAATTCACAAAAAGTTGTTGTTGGGTCTTTTTGACCGGAGCATATACAAGTAATGTATAAATTATCCCTTGTTTTTAAATACAGTTACAATGTTGCATTCCTAATGGATTTTGACCAACAAGAGTGCACACAGTATGGGAAAAACTACCTTGATTTAGTCAAGGACTGGTGGGGACACCTAGTGAAATTCAGAGCTGACACCCACGTCATATATGCCACAACATCATTACATGCCCATATGATCTATGTGGCTATGATGCTATGTAGGATATTCAGGAGAAATGAATCCTCTCATTTTCTATTGGCATGGATACCAATTATGCATGAAGTAGTCGAAGGCTACTCTTTCAACTGGGCCAAGATGTTATCAGACAACCTGGCCAAGGAAATCACAGGATACCAATTGGAAAAATCCAAAATGAAAATTGCTCCTTTCTACATGTCATCATACATCATGGATGCAATATTTTTAATGACTCCTTTCCCTCTGATGAGCTAGAGCTAGACCTCGATCAACGCCAAGCCCATACATTTCTATCACTCCAAGATGTGGGAGGATAAAGCCAGAGATGTATTCTATGAAATATGTCATTACATAGTGGTGTTGATTCATTTCTCCCTATATGGTTTCCTACCCCCCAAGATTTTAGATAAAATCATGGACAACCTGGGAAGAATAGAAGACTGGTAGATTGCGGAAAATTTTTCCTACATTAGGGTTTTTGGGTGCTCAGTTCCCCCCATGATCTCCCAAAGTTAAAAGATAAACACACAATTAAAATATAAACACATCAAAAAGATGGTGCAACAATCAAAAGGAAAAAAATGTTGTATGATGGATAGGGATTAGGTGATATAGAATTTTCCAGGGAAATGGTAGGCTCATTAGGTGCCTTTGCCATGGAAAATTAGTGTTCAGTACAAAATCTAGCGGAGCAGCTGAAACAGAGGAATTTTTTGGTAAGGCAGTTGCAAGACCAGATGACGACCGTGGAACGCGATGTGAGAAATCAGATGAATAAGGATTTTGAACAGGCCAATAGAGAATTAGCCACTCAACATGAATAATTGATCAAGAAACTACAAGACAAAATAAACTTGGCTGAAGGTATAACAGTGGAGATGACAACTTTCTGAGTTCAGGCACTGGAAGTAGATGAAAAGCTAGAATCAACCCAACAAGATCTTTTTAATAAAGTAGAAGCCATTCAAAATTGTTACCAGGTGGTAGAACTTTCCTTGAATAACATTTGCATCAAAGAAAGGGAAGCCCTTGCAAATCAGGCTAAGTTTTAGGAAGCTGTCTCACTAATACCAAAAGATGATGTATCAGAGGTTCCTTGATTGTCTCTTTCTGAGCAAACCCAATGCGACATAATTTTGAAAGCTTGGGAAACAAATTTGGCCGAAAGAAAAATATTGCCCAAAGAGGTAAATAAATCTTGTGAAGAAGCATTGTCTTCACTAGACAAAGGGATACTTGATGTTGAAGTAGATAGTATTCTTGAGGCCCTGGGGTAGATTGACATAACAAAGAATCAACAAAATTCTAAGACAAGCAAATAAGAATCCCAGACAACCATCCAACAAATGAACCAAATTGATCTTATCCAAATAAAAAAATGGATAGTAGTTCCTAGTTTGCAACTACATGCCACATATTTGGGAGCAAAGAAGATACATGAGAGGTTTCCTCAGGTGGAAAATAAGCTATATATTTTTGAAGCAAATGAAGCAACATAACCTTCTGGTTTGGTGGTATAGTTAGTGATTAGATACATCAAGTGTGTCGAGTATGGGAAAGAAAGAACATATGGAAACAAGTAAGACAACATGTACATAATAATCACATAGATCATGATTAGATTCTAGGTGTTTCCAAGGTAAAGGAGGAGAAGAAACATTTAGGAAATTCTAATGGAACCTTTCAGATTTTCATATTGTAATATTTACTACTTTTAAATTATGAGAAGTCCAACTATTTTGGGTTGAGACCATTTTTTATAAATACATAGATCAAAGACTTATTTCAGGCTGCTTCTTGCCGATTGTAATAGAGAAAAATCTCCTTATAGAGAATTAATACAAGTGCAGACAAAGATTCCAAGTTTTGTTAAATATGGGTTATGTGTTTCTTTGTTTTCCATTTCTCAGCATTCCTTGATAAATGTTTGATTTCAATTTAGTACAACTCTACTCTAATCTCATTTGTATTAGTAATTTATTAGGTAAGAAGATTTTCCTCTACATTTACTGTTAATAAATCAAGACCTGTTTGTTGTATAGATTCCTACATTTTATACTTTATTCAAGGTTACATTATCTCTTTTCTTCTACTGCAACAAGGTGGGACTCTTCAGTAATTGACTCCTTTCTTTGTTTCATAGTTTTGTATCTTTCTCTCGCTCCATTCAATATTAAAATTTTGACTCATACTTAGAGTAAGGTAGAAAAATCACTTTAAAAAGACACTCTCATAAAATTTCCTGATGTCTGATATTATCCTTTGAGCCTTAAGTTTAATCTTAGGACCAACATGGACAACACCTAAAATTAAGAATTATAATGTTCAATATCACCTAAGTGCTTTATTTTTGTCAATTGACTAAAGTATTCTTGTTCCCAAACTTTTCCGTATTGTTCTTCTAAGTCTCTTGTAAATAAAATCCAACTATAATGATAAGAATGTGGCTTTCTTTTGTGTACCAATTGATACCATTAATAGGGTTTTATCTCAAAGTACAAGGTTTCTATGGAAATCCTTTTCTTATCATTCATAATATTATGCAATTCAAAATTTCTCTATTTGGTTCACTTATGTAAAGACGTTTGTTCCATCAAACTTCCTTAATTCAACCTTGGGAATGTTGACACCCTTAGGAACCCATCCATAATTCACTCCACTATTAGAGTTAAATACACCTGAAAATTGATTATTACTAGAAGGTTGTTTAACTTGAATACTACCTTTATTTTCATGAGTCTCTTCGTTCATAGTGTCACTTTTAGGAAGCCTCCCATCTAGGGTTTGTAAGATGGAAATTTTCAATTCATCCATTTTTTTTCCATTTGATCCCTATTTTCATCCATATTATTTTCCATTTGTTCCATATTATTTTCCATATCTTGAATTTTTCTTTATGTGTTTACCACCTCATTACTTGTTATTAACCTGACACTCAATTAAGTTTGTCCTCCAATTTGGATAGCTTGCTATGTTTCTCCTCATTTTCTTCACGAGTTATAGATGACATTTCTAGAGGTTTAATTAGTGTTGTAATTTTTTTTGGAGCCATGTGGGATACAAATAATAATTCTCCTCCATTTTCTCTTTATTATAAATTTTGAATCACCAAAAACAAATCTTCCAATAAAAAATTATGCCAATTGTAAGTGGCGTACCTTAAAAACCCTAATTTTTGAGATTGTCTTGTTGGATGATCTTTTTCTTGATGTGTCTTTGAAATTTTGGTTCTTGTAAGTATAATTTTTTTTCTTGTAGTACTTTGATATGTATTCTCTACAATGACAAAGGTTTGACCAAAATTTGATATGAAAGTTATTGTAACTTTCCCAATTTTTTTATTTATTCTTAGCCCTTTTCAGATAGCTAATTTGTATGGTATGCCACGTGTCCAATATTTCAGATCTGATTCTGAAATTTTAACCTAAAATAATATTGTTTGTATTATTTTCAAATTAATTGGTGGCACTCAATTTGGAATTTCCAAGCTCAATATATGTCACTTCTACCAAGATCACATGTTTAAGACTAGTTTTAGGACTAGTCAAATACCCCTACCTTCCACGGCCTATATCACATAAATTAAATCAATCCAAAACCTGAAATTTTTATCACAAGTACTTTTATGTTTCCTGAAGGTCTTGAAAATTTTATAGTCTAAAACTATTTTGAAAATGGTTATATAAAAAATTCCTAGATTTCTCACTTGAAGCTAATTTCAGGACTAGTTACAAACCCTAACTTCCATAGACTATATCTCCAAAAGTATAATGAATAAGTACCTGAATTGTTTACCACATGTACCTAAATATTTCTCCTCAGTCTTCTGAAAATTTCTCTATCTGAAACATGTTAATATTTTTGGTGTAACTACATAAGATATTCTTGTAAAATTGTTTCAGTCAAACCTTTAAAAGGTTACTATAATTATATTGTACAAGTCCTCTTAACATAAATTTTTATATTATTGGTATTTTACTTATTATGGGTTAGTTAGGTCAAGCGTCATGTCTTTTCAAGAGATATTGTTGTGTATAAATAGAGGATAGGTTCCTCTCATTTGGACACACACTCACACACTTCTCTTGTGCATCTTGGAGCACATAAGAAGGTCTAGTGCACAAGTCTTGGAGACAGGTTCTTTTGGTGTTTTGGTCTTGGGCTTTATTGGAGAGATATAGTACATCATTGTACTGGTTGAAGGAATCTATATTGAGGATTTTTGTTGTTGGGTTTTCTCCCCCACGAGGGTTTCCCAAGATAATATTTGTGTTATATTGTATCTGTGATTGTCTATCTTTTAGTGATCCTACTACAATATCTATTTTATTAAGTAATTGTAATTGTTTAACGAGAACATTTAAAATTCCAGCATGATATCTGAGTAGGCCTTAATAGAAGCCGATTACATATATATAATCCTAAAAGGGATTCGTTTTCATTCTAGATACATTTGTTGGAAAAACCAATAGCATCAGAAGGAAGGATGACTACCAGAATAAAGATCGATGAGAAGCTAGATGGAGCTGATAATTTTAGGGCCTGGAAGTACGGAGTAACCCTCCTTGAAGGAGATGAAATGGATAAGCTCATTATAGAAGAGGTTCAAGAACCTCAAGGAGATGAAGGTAAGAAAAATATAAGAAGGAAATGGTGAGATCAAAAAGGATTATTAAAGACTCCATTAAGGACCACCTTATCCATCATATATCATCATTATCTTCTCCAAAGAAAATGATGGGCACATTAGCTCGTATGTTTGAGGGAAGAAAAACAAATCGAAGAATGACTATGAGATCTCAGTTGAAGAATCTGAAAATGAGAAATTCAAAACCCATTCACTCCTAATTCTCAAGAGTGAATCAAATCAAGGAGAAGATAAAAGCCATTGGTGACTCAGTAGAAGGAGATGAGATGGTGATGACTACCTTGAATGGCCTCCCAAGGTTATGGGATGGAATAATCCAAGGAATTTGTTCAATAAATATGCTTCCCAAGTTCATTAGGCTTTGGGAAGATTGTAACCATGAAGAAGCTAGGACAACTGCAAGAGAAGAAAATATGGCAGATGAAGATCAAGCCCTAGCCACCCACACCAGGAAAGGAAAGAACAAGAAGGAGAATTATTTACCTAAGAAGTTTAAGATGGGTCAGAGATACAACTCAAAGATCAAATGTTATTGTTTTCATGAATTGGGACACTTTGTTAGGGACTGCCCCCTCATTATGGAAATTAAGAATACAAAAGGAAGTAAGAGGAATCAAGCTCACACAACTGAAGATGACGAGCCTCCTAACAAGGTTACAAAGAAAGATGAATCAAGTGATGAGGATTATGTTCTTATCTCATCCCTCATAGGTACTATTACTCATGGAAGTAACACTTGGTTGATAGACAATGGTGCTTCCAATCACATGCCAAGCTGTTGATACTGAGAGGGGGGTGAATCAGTATCAAGTACAATTTAAAAACCTTTTCCAACTTATACTTAAACCATTAAATTATATCCAATGAGAAATGAACAATAGTATAAGAGTTACACCAATACACCACAATACACCATGCAATATATATATGAGAAATAATCAATAGTTTTTGTTCAAGGGAAGTAATGACTTCCAAAGGTAGCTACAACTTCCAAATGTAAAGGGAGGAATAAAACTCCAAGAGGAAGATACAATCCTCCAATATCAAGAGACATTTGAACTCTCTATCCTTGCCCCTTCCTTCCACCCAAGAATATATGAGAGATAATAAAACTTTATTCAATTCTGGTCTGTTCAGAAGACCCAACTTGTACAGCATGTCCCGCGCTCAATATTTAACATCTGATTCTGAAACTCGTAAAAAATAAACTACAGTCCGTACTATTTCCAATGGAAGTGGTCCCACTACATTTGGAGTCTGTATGAAAAATTTATGACTGTTTTACCTGGAACACTTGTTTATTGACTAGTTTCAGGACTGGTCACAAACCCTATATTCCACAGAGTGTATCTCCATAATTATAGCGAATAAAGAGCTTAACTTTTTAGCATATGTACCTTGATATGTCTTATCAATACCATAGCGATTTCACCATCTGAATCGTTCTAGAAAAAAATTTATAGCAAAAATGGTAAGATGACCTGAAAATAACATACCTTAGAACACATCACCAAAATACTTCATCCTCCCTTGAAATCCGGCCTTCTTTTACTT